>CM060674.1:5723670-5786170 GCA_030686955.1 Odontamblyopus rebecca | reverse complement strand
GTTTCTCTGATCTGGCCAAGATTTTAAAACTTATATCAGATTATTCATCTTGTTTTCATATTTATTTATCTATTTACTAGTCCTGAGACTGCTTCATTTTAGTCTAGAGGGAATTTATTTTAAGATATCTTATCAAGACAAATATCTGTCCATGCAACAAGATAACTTTACTACTTTTAAGACATTTTCGGAAGTGTTTATATCTTAAATTTTGGCCTCCTTTTACCTTTAGTTCAGTAGAGATGGGTAATTCCTGGTCTGAAATCATCCATCATCTAGTGAAGATGTATGGGGTTTAAAAACACAGTGGAGCACGTCTTGTATTACCACATGGCATCACAAGGTTGATCAGTATTTTCCATTTGAGAGAAGATGTCAGCCTAAATCTGCAGGGTTTCTCCAGGTCTGTTTGTGATGAGGAATCGACATTAGAGCACAGATCAGAAAATAGCAGGACCTTTAAGATGAATTAGGGAAAGAAGAAGGATTGTGGGCCAATCAAAGAAACCGCTGCTAATGGTTTACTGGTGCTGCTGTGAGTAAACAGAGAAAATATGGTCGGAGCAAATATTTACGACGATGGTGGCACACAATGCACAGCAGATGCCCGATAGCCAGATGTTCGGTGGATCAAATCTCCTGCACCTCCATTAACAAGACTCTACCCAGCTATTCATTCAGACATCCATCAAGCTTCAAAATTGTATTTAAAGGGACATTCCGGAATTTTGGACATAGGGCCTCATTTCCTAGTGAACCAGAGTCTAGTCAGTGTGTGGAGACACTTTAAAATAATTCATCCAGTCCTCGTATTTGGAATTGTCACGAAGGCAAAGCCAACAGATCTGAACAGCGCCTGTTGTCCTGCCACTAAAAACAGTCTTACGCACTCCACAAAGCACCAGAATAATGTATGAAGTAAAACCAACCTTGCATTTGAAGGATTTATATTTATATTCATAATAAGACAAAACTGTATTATTATTATTATTTGTGTGAGGCAATACTTCAGATACACGGTTTTTAAAGCATAAAGATTGGCAACAGCACACGCGACTGGACGTAAACAAAACACATGTCCTATTGTCGCCTTTTTTACTTTTAAAGAACGCATCAAATGGGATTAATATTGCGGTTTTGTGGACAGGATGTCATTATTTGCGGAGGACAAATTCTATGGATAATGAGGTTGAGTAATAAAGTATTTTCATTGAGCTGGCACAATGAATAGATTAGTTATTTAGGCTATATGGTGTTCTTCGCTGATCCAATTTACAATTCCCCTAAAAGCTGCCAACACGTCGTTATACTTTAGCTATAAGTTCGAAACACGTTCAGTAAGTTCTGTGGTCGTCTATAACATGTCAAATACGTCTGCACACATCAATATGTGCTGGAGATAAGTTCGGTATAAGTTAGACACAGGTTCAAAGCTCGTTACTCATAAGTCATGAGTACACTAGACATTATCTCAACGTATTTGGACTTATCAGTAACTTACAATTAACGTGTGAACGTGTGTCAACGATCACATAACTTTCCTACAACTTATAGCCCACGTATGCAGGATATATGAGCATACTCTGACATACGTCGAGGAATTTTAAGCATGCTGAAGATTTTTCAGCGACCTTGCCATATGTGGACGTACGCCAGCGTGCTGCTAACTTATGCAAAACTCACCTATAACTTATCCAACGTATGACGCCATATTTGCCCATTTTTTCATACATGGCAATACACTGTCTAAATCGTCAATGTGTGACAGCCACTTAAGCAGCATTTACATCACAGTACACACGAACTTCCCCGTGTTGTTGTCCACATGATTCTACACGTGCTGGGACAGTACAGTGATCCCTCGTTTATCGCGGGGGTCACGTTCCAAAAATAACCCGCGATAGGTGAAATCCGCGAAGTATCAGCTTTATTTTTTACTGTTATTTTACAATGCAATACTTTACTGCAGAATGAAACAAAAAATAAAACCTCTTTTCAGGCCCAAAATGTGTTTAAGAAATAGAAATATTAACGTTTTCTTACAAATAACTATAATAGTTTAAAGAACGGTGTTGTAAAACAATATTTTTTATATAGTAATGAACACAAGGTAGGAAACATTGTCACTCGCGTATTTCACAGTCCCTCCAGCTGCGCCTCTTCGTCCTGACTCCACTCCGCTGTAGCGTCTTTTTCTACTGAAGGCTGCGCGACCAAGTGTTAGTCCTTCCTCCTCTTCTTTAGTCCTTCCTCCTCTTCTTTATCAACAAGATACAGATTCACTGTAAAAAAAAAGCACTGTAAAAAATTCCGCGAAGCAGCGAAGCCGCGATAGGTGAAGCGCGATATAGCGAGGGATCACTGTACTACATTTATAACTATCACTACGTGGACTAGTCGACCCTTAACCATGTCTCTGTTACAGCGATGCAGTTAGGCTGCTAAGGCTGTGTACTGAGTGCCTGTGTACATATCTGTGTAATCCATGTACATTCATCAAAAACAATGTAAAAAAGTGCTCACTCGTGATGGGCCTAGATATGTAATCTGTCATAAAGGGAGGCATATAATGGAGTGCAAATTTAACATTATCATTGCAATAAATTGCTTTTTGATCGAAATTCTGTATTATGAGTCCAGATAAAGTTCTCACTCCACTCAAAGCGACATAAGCCTGACCAGCCGCAAAAATGTTGTCGAGGGACACTACCGCACTATCGACAGAAATGCCTTGTACCTTGTGAACAGTACAGGCCAAGCAAGTTTGAGGGGAAAATGACAACGAATGCCGTCTTTTTTATTTGCCCGTTCTTCCTCTGGTTCAATGCGTGTACATCCAATTAGATCTGGTGTTGGGGGTATATATCGCTTTCTTTTTTGAACACCAGCATTTATATTGTGGAATAAAACATAAACAGCAACCGGAACCCGTTTATCGGACCATACTAAATGTTTTACTGTACCACATAAACTATTAACTAGGCCATCATTTACATCAAGATTTTTACATAACATAACGTGCACCATTACCTAACAGTAACTGGTCTGGCAGGCACGTGTAAGCCGGGTCACTGTGGGGGACAATCCTTTCCTCTTATTTCCCTGTTTTTTATTGAGTCCAACGTCCCGTGCATCTATTTCTACATAATCTGGGCAAGTGCGGGTAAGTTTTTTGCCATTGTATTCATCCACTTGTTGATTTCTTGGGAAAATGTGTAGCTTGTCAGGTTCCTCCCCAGTTTCACAATGTCTTAATGTCGCAATATCACTACTTAACATGGGGCCAGTTCAAGAGCGAGTTCTTAGTCGGTTTAACAAATGGGCAAATATTAAATTTTTTGGCGCACAATTGTTCTTAATTCAACATATGAAAATAAACTTGTCCAGAAGTTCACACCTTCAATTTCTTTATATAGGGGTTTACCTAAAACAGGTGCCAGCTGTTAAGTCTCCCACAGCTATGACGGATACATTTCCAAACGAGAAAAGTCACCTGTTTGCTTGATTTGTCTTAATCTGCCATGAACATATGTGAGCAAATTGTGATCAACCATAGATATTTCATCAATGATCAAAATGTGCAAATCACAATACTTTACACAAAGAGAATTTAACCTCTCTTCACCTAAAGGCGAGTAGGGCAGACTCAAAAAGTTCCGATTTGAAATGTTAAATGTGTGGATAGTAGCTGCTTTTACATAGTACCCTGCTTTTCCAGTTGGGGCAGTTAACAACACAGTAATGCTATCAGGATTTCGGCAGAGGGGCCAATAACCTCGTTGCCTCATACTGTATCGCTTTTATTAGGTGACATTTCCCCGTTCCTGCCCCACCCGTAATAAATACATGTAATGGCTCAGGATTATTACCAGCAATTTTATCTAAACACCAAGCACGGATTTTATAAAAGATAGTTCTTCATTTCATGTACGAACTAAATCTAAACCCTCTTGTCTACTTAATATATTGTCACGGGGTCCTCTTCAAAACACTCTGAGCCTGAGTCGGGATGCTCGTTTTAGGAGTTTTATTCCACAGTGCAAAACAGGGAAAAACAGGAGCAAAAAATGTGTGCAGGAAATATTTACAGTGAACAGTGAAAAAAGGGTCTATTTAGAGGGCGTGTACAAAAAGGTCGACTTCTCCTTCAAGTCTCTTGGTTTAGCTCTCTCTCTCACTCTCTCTTAGTCTCTCAGTCATTGTTTGCTCCTTCGCTCTTCCAGCAAAACACTACCTTCATCATAGCCATGACACAACACAACACAGCACGAACAGACCAGAGGAGAGTCAAGATAAAACTGCCCTGGTGCTGAGCGGCAGGGCGCACCTTTATACCCCCCTCCCACCTTATGTAACCCCCCTCTAAACGTTAAATATATCATTCCTACGACCGAATTATTAATATTATAGGGGCCAACATTTACAGACAGAGAATGTCTATGATCTCACATCCATAAATGACCTAAACAGTTTACATACAAATAAAATACAGTTAATTGTCCAGACCCCAGACCCCAGAACTCCCTGTTTCGGCATTCGTTAGAATACTATATAGCCTATATATAATACATACATATTATATAATGTGTGTAAATAACCCAGAGTATCATTTGTCTTTGTTAAAACACCTGATTTTTTTTTTTTTTTTTTTTTAATGCATTCTATTTACTGTTCTTCACATTAGTTTCCACTTTTACGTGTAGCACTTTTATTTTGAAGGGCCTATTTCTGGTTAGTGCAAGACAGTTAATTATTATGTTGCTGATTTAAAATGTGTTTTAGATAACTTTGTGTCTTAAGATATACTCTTATTTGATTTGTGTTGTTAAAATGAATGTGAATAAGATATACTTGCATTTGAGTTTTTGTGTATTTGTATTTACACACGGTATTTTGTATTCCTTTTAGCTCTTACAGCAGATTGGAGGATTTATTGCCATTAAATCTAAAAATCGCCAGTTTAAGTGTCAGTTTTCATTCAGAGGGATATGCTACAATATGTATACATACATATTATGTATTTCAGCCAGCCTATAAGATAAGAAGGTTTGAAAACAAAAACAAAAACTTTCACAGCACCCCCTGTTCAAAACTACTTCCCTGTAGCTGAAACATGTAAAACAGGTAAACAGAAATGAAACAAAGTCATGTTTTCTCATCATCAAAATATGCAGATCTAACACTGGCCACAATAAAGTGACCTTTGTAAGATTCAAACATGTTGGACAGTCTCAGAAAAGTCACGTTAAGGCCAACACACACACAACACACACCATAACTCTGTGTGTCGGGCCTTTATTGTTGCCCAATCTGTGTTTGCACTTTGAGCATCCCGGCGCAGAGCATTTTTAGTGTAGCTGCTTCTAACACTCATTGTTAAAAATAAAATATTGCTTGTTTTAGCCTCAAGCAAAACTCAAATTTAATAACGTTGGTTCAGATAATCACATTTTCTTCCACCATTTCCAAGATGAACATTCCAAAGCTCATTATCTCGCCTGAGGGTCATGTTCAGAGCCAGTGTTGACATATCATTTGCATAAATAATAAGGTCACAGTGTTATTAAGATTAAATAAGAGAAACAGTTTTCATTTAAACCTGAAGAACACTAAAACCCGGTAATATAGGCTTGTCTGGGTGGGTCTCCGCTGGGTGCTCCCGTTTATCCCATCAGTTGTGAGCTTTAAGTCATGTTATAATGTTGTTACCTCCTCAAAAACAGACCCGGAGTTGTGTTTTCTTTCATTCGCACATGTTTGAATAATCCTTTATTGTTACATGTCTGCATTTCCAAATCTCAAAATGCTCTGTTCCACCTTGTGATGTCATGAAGCAGCAGTTTTCAAGGTTTCAAAGGCAAAAGGTGGCATACTCAGATCATTTTTCTTGCTGTACTGTGGTCCAAAGCAAGAAAAATAATCTGACAAAGGCTTTTTTGCCAATACAAAATTTGGACACCGGCCATTTGAGTGTGCTATGCTTTTTTTTCACTTTTATTTTGCTATTCCTTGCATTTGCACCTCTGTAAGAACCTTTTTTTTCTGTTTTATTTAACCCATTTTTTTATAGCCTGTAGAAAAACTGACTAATCCCAACATTTAATTATCTTGTCTTTCTGGGTCACATTCTTAAAACAATATTGACACCTCATTTGCATTCTTATAATCAGACCAATGGTTTATTAGCACTTCTTTGCCAAAACTGTTACTGCACCAGGAACCCGACCTCCTTCTAATTTGCACTTAACAGAAATCTAGACCTTTAGTTCCTCAGCCCACCAGCAAATCGTCAGCGCAACAAATCAGGCGCTAGCAGCATTAGCACATTAAAGTCACAGTCAAAAAATTAAAGCGAGCAAACCAGATGGTCTCATTTTATGCTAATGTTATTATGCAAAACCGCAACCCTAAAGCACTGACAGTTTTTCCCCCTTTTTTTTTCCTGTTGCCTTTTTAATTGGAGGGAGAGCGGCAAGAGGCGCCAGACGATACAGGTGGCGCAAGGTGCTCCCGCGTTCTTTTGTCACGTCCTCGGAGGGAATTTGCGGGGAATTTTATTTAGTGTCATTTCCACCGGGCCTTCGACGCAACCATCTGTACTCGGCGGCGACGGGAGGGGGTCTGGCGAACGCGTCGTGAAACCGCGGCGTTCCAAAAAAGGGCCGTGAACTGCTCGCACGGCGCGCTCTAGCACCCGGCGGGGGGGCTCACCAAGGCAACGGAGGAGAGGAAAAAAAACGCTATAGCGGTTATGGAAGGGGAGAGTTAAGGCTACCGCGCTGAGATCTCTGATTAGCGACGTGCCGAGAGGAGTGTTTGGTCATAATTAGAAAATATGACGCGGCTACAGTTGTGAGGAGCGGGGAAGGGGCGGGTGTAGTTTTGTGAAAATGTAGTTTCTGACTTTAATGAGGCGTTAAAGCTCAAATTGTCCCCTTAAGGTGCAAAAGCAGGAAAGAAAGTATTTCGGAATAATAGAGGTGCTATTTTTACCTTTTGAGAGCTTTAATTTAGAATAAAAATAAATTAATTCGGAATGAAAATGAATCCGCTTTAAAAAGACCATGCAAACACTTAATTCTTAATTAAAATGATTATTCGGAATTAACATTAATTCCGAAGTAAGTGGAGGTTTATTCCAATTTTAAAGCTGAATTAATTTACTCCTCGATCATGTAAACATTTCTTCTTCTTCAAAATAATCCCGGTGGTTGCTGCTCGTTGTGTCGTCCTTCTGACGCG
This sequence comes from Odontamblyopus rebecca, assembly GCA_030686955.1. Classification (NCBI taxonomy): domain Eukaryota; kingdom Metazoa; phylum Chordata; class Actinopteri; order Gobiiformes; family Gobiidae; genus Odontamblyopus; species Odontamblyopus rebecca. The sequence continues at coordinate 5,778,928 of CM060674.1, read as the reverse complement.
ATCCGGACGATCCGGCTCCTCCAGTCGTCTTTTCGGACTTTCCTCCACGTCTCTTTGGATTTGTGAGCAGGATGTGGGAGTGGGCTGAGGTGTGGCAGCCTCAGACTCAGTTTGTCTTCTTCCTCCTTCTCCGACTCTCTTCCCTTCTCCTCCTCAGCTCACAGACGAAAAGCGTGAGGAGAGAATTCTCCAGCTGCTGCTTCATTATCATCGGAACGACTGCGGAAAAAGTTTGGATCGTATTTGTGTCCATCATGATCCACAACGTTGTAGCCTGTATTTTGTTTTGTGTTTGTAGTGCTGCAAAATCACCAAATAAACAACTACTACTAACTTATTTAGTGTTTGCAGACAACCTGATGACACCACCAGGCTAAGTTATCGGCCAGATCAGTGGAGAGTTGAGCCTGTTGAGCTGTTTTCCGATCACTTTCAGCGAGAGCCAGTCCAGATTGATGATGTGTACCACTCAGTTCAGATTGACACACACTGGTGCTTCCTCCTGCTTGTCTCTATGGACATGTTGCATTGGTAAACAACTGAATGTTCTACAGTATGGTTTTTACTTTCATCATCTCCAAATGTTGCATAGTACAATTAAAAGCATGTTACCATTGCTGTTCCAGTGATAAAAGTCAACATATGGCATTAGTCCGTGTGACGTGTCCTCACCACATCCTCCACACTCAGAGCCTCATGTCTCCATTGAGGCACTTGAGGACGTGCATCTGCTGACTAACACACCACCACACTCCGGCCAACGGCAAGTGACTCAGGGACAGACTGTGACCTCCGCTGGGGCGATGACCACTCGCAGAGGGGCAGGGGGCCGGGCAGGGGACCAGGGAGGAGCTGCTAGCCTGGGTCGCACCACCGGCTCTCTGCAGGGGCCCGGGCAGATGGTGGACATGTGGGAGCACTCAGCATCACAGTCCTAACAGATTTCCATTTGCACTTCACAGGCAGACTCATGGAAATCCTCCTCATGAGGAATGGATGAAGCCCGCCCCGTAACATCTCAGATGTTCACTACAGCGTGATTAGACACAACATGCTGCTTTGATTATTAAGGTAAGTTATGCTGTGGGTTCAGCTGCTCTGTTATGAATTCTTAGAAAAAAGTCTATAAATATTTGTGCAACAATTAATTCCAGCAGGGTAGAAAATTTTAATTTTATTGTATTGTAAACCAACAGCCAACACGTCTGTGTCAAGAATGTGATGGGCCATTTACATTATAACAATTTCTGCATTGGGCACAATTAAATATTCTCTTTTCTTAAATAAAATAACATGTAAAAACAGCCCAAGTACATTATTTGAAACAGAAAGTGAAATATTTTCTATCTCAAACAGACGCATTAGTGTAATGCACCAAACTGTTCATGCCTCAAACATCGGTGGCACCACTGGGGGTACATTTAGGGGCAGCTACATAGACTGATGTGGACATTAATTAAAAAACCTAATAATAACAAGATTTCCTAAATGAATGAGGAACAGGTAAGGGGTTTGGGTTAGAATTAGAAACAGAGCTTTAAGCTCTGCTGCACAGTCAGAATAACCCCAGATTGACATTTGTATCTCTCAGAATTAAGTTCTACACATTCAGATGAAAATTATCTGGACCTCCAAACTGATTGATCGAAGCATAAACAGCAAAATAAGACAAAATCACACTTTTGGTAAATCCAGTTGAGAGAAAAATACTTCTTTCCCTCTACAAATCAGAGTCACCATTATTCACTCATTTATATGAATATGGGTAGAGGGAGCTCATTTCAACAGGCCAATATCTTCTATCAAATAAGGCTCCCACTGTATAAGAGAAAGAAATGACTGGAAACATTGAAATCTTGTTCTTATAGCGTTAAATATATGATATTTAACACTAATATCATAGGCTATAGTGTGAACTTCCTATTAAAAATAGTAATATGTTATTTATACAGCACCTTTCTAAATAAAGTTACGTTTTCTACACATAGAAACAAAATTAAATACAATGTGCAATGTGACCGAGCCTTTGCCATTGCTGCTCCCGCCTTCTGGAACTCTCTCCCCCTTCACATCAGAAACTCAAACTCACTAAACACCTTCAAAAAACTACTCAAAATGCATCTTTTCCTCAGGGTCTACAGTCCCCACACCTGACCGCGTCTTTGTGTTACTGTGAAAAATGAAATATAAAACTGATGTATTATTATTATTATTATTATTATTATTATTATTATTATTATTATTATTATTATTATTATTAATGTAATGAAAATGATCAAATCAAATAGTAAATCCATACTATCCAATCATCTAACGTAGGTATTCTGCTGCAAATCCAACATGAACATGTTGATGCTTAACTGGTCAAAACATACAATAAAACCAAAACAGTTTTAAAATGTGACTTGTTCCTCCACTTCTGCCTCTGGAGCTCAGACTGATGTCATTTAAACTGTAACAGCGCTTGGTGGTTGTGTGCATCCGCAGTGATGCTGGGGAGCTCAAATCGACAGGACACCGGGCCTTATCGCACCAGGAGATGGACAAGATGGATTCTCGTGCCAAACCAGGATGGGCACTCAGCACATTACCTTAAACTGGACTATGCTTCATGAGATTTTCAGTGTTCAAAGTCCGTACTTCTGCTCTTTGTCAGAATGTACACAAACAGGCTGATGTCACACCTACAGATTCTTCAACTTTTTACGACCTTTTGAAATTCCATAAAACTTCTAATCTGCCATCACGACACTGTCCAGCTAAACCCCGCCCCCTCGCTGTTTCATTCCCCTGAGTAAACCGGACGCCGCGCTCCCTTCAAACGCACTTGTAATTATTACGATAACAATTAGTTATGCTCCGACTGCGCTGGAAATAAGCATGCAGACCATACGCGGAGACTTCATCAAAACTCCGGCGTATGAGATTGACTTATCAGGTGGCCCGTCGGGTGCAATTCAATTATGGTTTTGCTTGTTTCCCTGCGAAGAGCGGGGCGCGAGGAGGGAGGGGACGCCGAACCGATAAGAGGTCAATAAAAGCGCCGCGCGGAGGGGAAAAGTGATTAGCAGTAAAACTAATAGATGGTGGAATATTGTACACACAGGGAGTCGTTTATAATTGTTTGAGCCCTGTCAGAAACAAGTTCTTAGGCGATCTGTCTTCAGCTACGTGTGTTTGAATCTATTTTCTACGTTTACAATGGAGGTATTCATGCTGGGAATAGTAAAGATAGTTTGTAAAATGTTATAATTTGTTCTGACGGTTTAAAAGTGCACGATGGAGCTTTTCTGGTGGAAGGTCTGGCTACATTTCTGTCTCCGTGATGATGTAATCGCTGTGCTTGGCATTTTTCACAGTATGGGTTTAAACTAGGGCTGTCAACGTTAATGCATTAACGCATGCGATTAATCATAAATATTGCACTAATGTTTTTTTTTAACACAGATTAATCACACAATTTATTTTGAATGCACATGCTCCTCTATGGAAAGCGCAACGGTGACCTGAAAGGCGGCACAGGTTATTAGGTCAGTGATCAGGTCTGTCCATACACGACTTTAGATAAAACTAAGATAGTTTGCATATTTGTAGCGATGAACTCTCTTTCCACAGAAGCACAACAAGTTTAAAATACCATCTTAAAGCAAAACGTGTTGCTGAAAACGATTCAGCAGCAGCAACGACGCTACTTTTACCAACAACAACAAGCCGAGCACGACAAACAACGTTAACGGAGTGCACCAATGATGTCAACAAACCTACCAGAGATAGAAAAATGTCAGTCATTTAACTTTTTGATAATAAATTGCATTTTTGTCAATATATTTTGGTCTTTTTTTGAAGAATCATTAACTGTGATTCATCAAACTTCTAAAGTGTGATTAATCTGATTTTAAAAAGGTATCGTTTGGCAGCACTAGTTTAAACTTAACTGTATCTATGGAAACAAGCAGGAGATGCCACCAGACCAAGATACAGGTCAGATCTGTGCAAAGGATGTCCCGCTGACTGTAAGTGCACATGTCTTTGAGCAACAAAAACACCCTTAACTGAAAGTGAGATGGATAAGTCTAATGTCACACTGTGAAACTTCTTATGCTATTTGTATGTGTCTTGTTGTTCTTGTCTTGGTTTTGTGTTTTACGGTTGCTTTTTTCCAACTGGCAAAGGGACTAGCGATGAAAATTAGCCTAATTGTGCATTTACATTGTGTAATGTTGATTAATGTACATTGTCCCTTTCAAATAAATAAATGAGAAACTTTTCAGACAAAGTAATGCCATCTCCATGGCAACAGCAGCTCAGTTGTTAGAGCGTTTGTCCACTGATCCAAAGATGGCCGGTTCGAATCCAGTTGTCAACATAAACATCAAAAGTTGGTGGTGTGATTTCAGCTCCACGATGAATGCCGTTGTTGTGTTCTTGGGCAAGACACTTAACCCACCTCACCCCTAGGGTCTGTGTACATTTGTGTGTGAATGAGTGAGTAGTTCCTTGTTGTAGGTGGAAAAGCGCTTTCTAAGAATATGACCATTTACCATCTCCACGGAGACAAGCTTTTCTAGATGAAAAGTTACAAGATGCACCTTTAAATGTAGGTTTGGGTCAAGGAAAAGCAGTGGCAGTGGAAATAAGTTTGTTTTCTAGTTGAGTTGGCCCATATTACATTAAGCAGTACCTGAAAATGTACCTTGATAAAGTCTATGAAATATTTAGTGTGTAATATTGAGGATCTAAGCATGAATGAAGGTTACTCATTCTGATTTGTTAAAAATGCTCATCCTTGAATTATTCACTGTATTGACCACTCGTCTGTGGCGCTTTTTCAGCTTTGTCTGTGATAAAGTTTGAACACCCCTGTATAGAGTGAAAACTTTTGTCCAGTTGACAGAATTGAATTTTTCTTTTTCTACAGATCCTACCTGGACGATTTAGAGATGACACAGACATCTTAATACATCATAATAACTTTTTCTTAAAGCTCCACTGTGTAACTTTTTTGATGGAGCTTCCTGTCACGTGTCTGTCTCCATGGAGATGTTATTGCTTTGAATGTAGAAGAGACAAACAGTGGATGCGACCAGGCCAAGTTACAGGTGAGGAGAGACAACCCCACTCATAGACAATACGTTTTCCATTCTGTTTTTTCCTATAAAAATGTACTGAATAAATGTTTTATGCCATGGAAAAGGGAGCAGTGAGTCATACTTGCAACTTCTCCTCACCCGGAACATTCCTACACATGTTTTGGAATTGTCCAACCATATCTCATTTCTGGTCTCATGTAAACTCTGTTTTATCTGAATTGCTTGAAATTTCTTATTTTCCTAACCCTGCCCTTTGTCTCCTTAATGATCCCTCTCATGTTTCTCTAAAACCAATCCAAATTAAATTATTATTTGCTGGCTTTACATCTGCAAAGAAAAGTATTACAAAACTCTGGTTTACACCTGATATCTGTATGAAATCCTTCTGGGTACAAAGTCTTTTAAAATTGTTAACGTTACTACTGCAAAACTAAATAAAGCTCGACCTGCTACTGTAGAAGCCTGAAACACTTCTCATCAGATATAATTGCTTGGATGAGACGATAGCTTGTATCACCAGACTTATGTACTGATCTGTATCATGCAGGTTTTATTTTGATATATTTTAATTTTACTGTTTGTTGACTTTCGCTATTGCTGTATGTGGCGATTCTTATTATGTCTGTAACCCCACCCTCCCCTCCCCTTCCCCCCATTGAAAATCAATAAAATGTTGATCACAAAAAAAAAAAGGAGCAGTGACACCTCATGAAGACGAGCAGGTGACAAACCCCTTTTAAAATGACTGTAGATGAGGTGGTACAGGAAGGCAATCGCAGTTCAGGGTTAGGGTTAAAGCTGGGAACACAAAGGTTGCTGGTTTAATCCTATCTCCAGTGCATTCTGCCGTTATATCCTTGAGCAAGAGTAACTATGGTCACAGAACTACGACCACCAAAGCGCGTTAGGACACAATGCAAGTCATTCCCTTATAATAATATGGTTTCATCTGTGTATTCATCAACAATATAATAAAGAAGAACAAGAGATCTACTAATGTATGTATATATAGGCTGTATGTGGGTATATATATAAAACGCTGTCTAATTTCCTCAGTTAAAAGGTCCAAAGTTCATAATAATTCAGCACATTTCTGTGGCACCTCTGACCTCCATGGAACCAAATCATTTTTTTCAGAAATCATGAGTTATTCTGCATGTTTTTTGTGCTTAAAGTGTTAAAATGTCATGTGGTGCGACCGTGCATCATGTGGTGCCACTAATAACAGCAGGAATTCTATGGCTGGAGTTTTAATAACAAAGTCGACTTGGGTGAATGGTTCTTTAGGCATTTTTCTTCATTTGCTGAATTTTCCAGGGCAGTAGTTTGTTCATTAAACACAAGCAGGTGACTGTCATATTGGAGCAAAAGAAAATATCAATATGCATTAAAAATGTAAAGAAACGCAACAGTTTGTTTCTATACACTTCATAATACTCAGACTTTAGATTAATATCCCAACCAGGGACAAATATGAAATGCATTTTGATTTTGGTATCCGATTGCAAATAAAACATTGAACTAATAAACAATAATTCCAACACAAGGATGAAATGTAAGAATATTATTATCTGGGCCTAGAGAAATCCTACGGCAACACATTAGAATAAAAATGTGTTGTACTTGTTAATAAAAAGTAAATTCAGCCTAACCTTAACTTCACCCCAGTGGTTTGGCACTTCATAGTTTCAGGTTTCAACTCCAAATAAAAACTTCTCCTAAACACTTCTCTGAGCTCATTTCCCCCATTTACATCTCTATCAATCACCATGGTAACGCCCACAGCTCCACCACAGCGTGAAATCCCAGTGCTGACGACAAATCCGAAAGACGATCCGTTTACCTCCGCTGTTCTGGGTCTTCCAACTTCCTTCCAACTGATGTCTTGACTAAGAGTGAAACGGTAGTGGCTCACGGGACTCACGGGACGCTCCTTCACTAGCATGCAATATTCACTTCTGTCTTACATAATTCATCCTCCTTTTTTCATTGCATTATCCTCAAAGTGTCACCGTCAAACCTTTTTTTTTAAAGATTTGACGAAGCTTGTGAGATTCTTTGACGTTGTTGGCGCCGCACGAAAGCAGCGGGATGCGACGTGATACGGGGCTGGTAATGAGGCGGAGTTTTTCAAAAGAACAGATGAATTAATAAAGAAGCCATCAGCGAGCGAGGAGAGGTTCAAAGTGCCGTAGCTCCCCCGATCCAGCGGGGGCATGGTTTATTTAGGTCGGCGACAGACAGTGAATGTCGGGAATGTCTTTGTAGAGCTGACATGTAGAGGGAAACAAGGGTACGATTAAATTAGGTTGATTTATGGGTGAACTAGGTGTCAGGGATCGTCTTCTTTATACTATTTTGGTGAAAACTGTTTCTTAAAGTGGCAGTACCCAAATTTATTCACGTGTTTCAGTAAAATGTGTACAGATATATTGCGTAAACAGCTCTTGAGGTCAAAATAAGAATGCTGATATGTGCTGTCTGCATCTAATCATCAGTTTATCATTTGAGAATCAGGAAGTGCACTGTTAGCATGCTAGAAAGGTGCTTATACACAAGATTAAGATGCATTCTTACCGTAAGTGGGGTTGCCCCTCCACAGATCTGACCTGTAACTTGGCCTGGTATTGTCACCTGATTGTTTACATGACAATAGATATGACAGTATTGATGGACACAAACAGGCTGCAGATCTTCCACTAGAAAAGTTACGTAATGCATCTTTAAACATAGCAAAGCAGATATAGCTTTTAAACAGAGGTGGGACCAAGTCGTCGTCGTAAGTCTCAAGTCCGAGTCAAGTCCAGCATCAAAGCCAGGCAAGTCCAAGTGGAGTCTCGAGTCACTGGTCCATAAGTCCAAGTCAAGTCCAAGTCGTCTGCTCTGCGCATCAAGTCATTTCAAGTCTTTATATGACTTAAACTGAATTGTACTTAAAAAATCATGGCATATTTATGTAAGAGTTGTAGAAATGCAAATTTTTCCTTTTTAAATGTCTTGTCAAGATCTTAGTGTGAATCATTACGGTCAGAATAGAAAAAATCAAGGATCATGTTATATGTAGTTCCCTCTGTTTTACTGTATTGTGCTGTATATTACTGTATTGTACTGTATATTACTGTACTGTACTGTGTATTACTGTACTGTACTGTATATTACTGTATTGTGCTGTATATTACTGTACTGTACTGTATATTACTGTACTGTACTGTGTATTACTGTACTGTACTGTATATTACTGTATTGTGCTGTATATTACTGTACTGTACTGTATATTACTGTACTGTACTGTGTATTACTGTACTGTACTGTATATTACTGTGTTGTACTGTGTATTACTGTATTGTACTGTGTATTACTGTATTGTACTGTATATTACTGTACTGTACTGTATATTACTGTGTATTACTGTACTGTACTGTATATTACTGTGTTGTACTGTGTATTACTGTATTGTACTGTGTATTACTGTATTGTACTGTATATTACTGTACTGTACTGTATATTACTGTATTGTACTGTGTATTACTGTATTGTACTGTATATTACTGTATTGTACTGTATATTACTGTATTGTACTGTATATTACTGTACTGTACTGTATATTACTGTACTGTACTGTATATTACTGTATTGTACTGTGTATTACTGTATTGTGCTGTATATTACTGCGTATTACTGTATTGTACTGTATATTACTGTATTGTACTGTATATTACTGTATTGTACTGTGTATTACTGTATTGTGCTGTATATTACTGCGTATTACTGTATTGTACTGTATATTACTGTATTGTACTGTATATTACTGTACTGTACTGTATATTACTGTATTGTACTGTGTATTACTGTATTGTGCTGTATATTACTGCGTATTACTGTACTGTACTGTATATTACTGTATTGTACTGTGTATTACTGTATTGTACTGTATATTACTGTACTGTACTGTATATTACTGTATTGTACTGTGTATTACTGTATTGTACTGTATATTACTGTACTGTACTGTATATTACTGTATTGTGCTGTATATTACTGTAGTACATTTGAGGATACCACACCACAGTACTTCAGTTACATCCAAAGTTACAAATAGAGAAGTGGGAGAGAGATGTTTTAGTTTGTTCCTGTAAAATTAAAAACCACATGTATTAACTGTAAAGAAAAAAGTATTTTCAAGTCTTCTCAAGTCACACGCCTCAAGTCCAAGTCAAGTCCCAAGTCTCTGTCCATTTCAAGTCAAATCTCGACTCGAGTCCAAGTCACGACTTGCAAGTTCCCACCTCTGCTTTTTAAACACATACTGTATTGTTGTGTTATGGATTATCATTTTATAATTTGCACATTTTAAATACAATATTCAGCCTGATCACTTCCGCTTTACAAAACTTTGCAAAAAAAAAAAAAGAAAATGAGCATGGAGAACAAAGTAAGTACGGATCAGTGGAGGTGAAAACGAGCTGAACGGAAAAGTCTTGAATCCACGAGAAATAAAGATGACTCAAACATGCATGGATCACTTTAAAGGAAACTTTGAGAGAGAAAAAGAAGTTGAATTGTTAGGTTAGAAGCTCTGAAAAGTCCATTTTGCAGAAGAGGTAAAAAAAAAGTTACACAATGCAGCTTTAAAACAACTCTGCAGTGAACGGATTAGCGAAAATGCATTTGCTCGAAAAACAAAATCAAACCTCTGTGGAGTGACACCATACGGACTCTCAGTTATGAACACAATGACAACAATTGTAATTAAAAGTTAAAATGGGAACATTTCACATCGCTGAATATTTCCCAGTACAGTTCGTGCTTACGCCAACAATACAATCCCTCCATTCTCTGGGCCCGGTGCACTTAACAAAGTTACACAAGAGGTACTTTTATAATATTATTCCACAGTGCTAAATGAATGTGTGCATTTGGCGGCGCCCTGAACAGCTCCACTCTCAGAATAGTTATGAGAAGAGTAATTACAGCTCGTATTTCCCACAGGAGATCATTATTGCCCACAGATTAATCAAGTGGTCACAAAACAAATCTAAATTAATTGCATACGTGTGGATGTCTTTGCATACAATATGTGCCAATAATGAAAAAAACAGGCTTGACTTGATGTTAGCTCGGGATCATTTTGTACTTTTTACATGTTTAAGTTTCCCAGTGTGCATTATGTAAGCCTTTTTCCTGAAGTTTCTGCAAGTTGAAATGTTATGGGAAAAACATCAAAGCTGTATGTTACATAAAACTCATCTGTAAATTTGCATTTTTGAAAAGTAAAATCTTAAACACACTTGTATTTAGTTTACTTGTATTTAGACTGGCCTTGAAGTATGGGCAAGGCAAGTTAATTTGTACAGCACAAATCAATAACAAAGTCATTCAAAGTATTTTAAAGAATAAAAATATATATTAAAATCACCATCCATTTTCTTCCGCTTAGCTGGGCCTGGGTCAGCAGTCTAATTAGTGTGTCCTGGGTCTTCCCCGGGGCCTCCTTCTGGTGGGAGGCATCCAGAACAGATGCCCTCCCCTCAGCTACTCCTCTCGACCTGGAGGAGCAGCGGCTCTACTCCAAGCTCCTCCCGTGTGACCGAGCTCCTCACTCTATCTCTAAGGGAGTGCCCGGCCACTCTGTGGAGGAAACTCATTTGGGCCGCTTGAATCGGCGATCTCATCCTTTCGGTCATTCCCCAGAGTTCATGACCATAGGTGAGGGGAGGAACGTCGACTGAGGTAAATCGAGAGCTTTGCTTTTGGGCTCAGCTCCCTCTTCACCACAACGGTCCGATACAGCGACCGCATCACTGTCGACGCTGCACCGATGCACCTCACGCTCCATCCTCCCCTCACTGTGAACAAGACCCCGAGATACTTGAATTTCTCCACTTGAGGCAGTAAAAATCACAATATAAACAAATCAAAACATAATCATCGTAAAATTAAAAGAGAGAGAGAGAGATTAAAAGAGAAAAGTGCAGAATAAAAACCTTTCAGTCATCTGTTTTGAGTCTGGATTTAAACAGAGTCAAGTGTTCAGACTATTCCAGGTTTTATCTGCATGAATCTGAAATTCTGACTCCCCGAGTTTAGTCCTGGCTCTGGGTATAGATGCTGTATATGATCCTGCGGTCTGACTTAACTTTGGCCTGACAGAAGAAAAGCAGAGAGCACAGGGGAGTCTGAACAAAGCCCAGGTGAGAGGAGGGGTCAGGTGAGAGGAGGGGGAGGGGCCAGGTGAGAGGAGGGGGAGGGGCCCGGTGAGAGGAGGGGTCAGGTGAGCGGTGGGGGGAGCAGGTTTCACATCTGCCATCATTCTTAATCTTGTGCAGTAAGATCAATTCTTTCGACATTTGTATGTTCACAATCTCGTCTCAGCATTGAGATTTGTGCAAGTGAACCAAAACAAATGTGAACACACCGACAGACATACTTCAGTCTATTTTAGTTTAGTTTATTTATTTATTTAATGAGACACGGAGAGTGCACAATCTACATTAAACTTAACAGAACAGATGCATTGTACTAGGTTGTAGCAGCAGTGCTAAGTCCACCTGTCGTCCCTGGGCAGGTTGATGTTATAGAGCTCTGTACATTTGTGGAGGGATCAGCGTTTGTCTCGGGTGAATGTAACAAAATATTATTTTCGGTTTGTTCCGCTGCTGTGACACTTCCACCATCAGATTCAGACATTAGTCCTGATGTTCCGCCCTCCAGATGTCCCACATCACTTTCAGTGAGAGCTGTTCCAGACTCATAATGTTTAGAATGCAATTCAGAGTCACACACATACAGTATCAGTCTAGCAATGAGCCAGGGTTAAAGGATGGGAGCTTTATGTACTGTCTGGCAAATCCAGAATGATTCAAAATTTTTTACACAGGTTGACATCAGTCTGGTCACCACGCTCTCTGTTGCACTTTGAGTCAGGCTCAAACATGAACTTTGTTTCGTTCAGTGACGGATATGAAATGAAGGAGCTCATCATTTTGAACAAAATAGTTTTAGAACCTGTCCTCTACTGTTTGTTTTAAATGATGTGCCTTAAATGTAGTTAATCTGATTAGTTTAGGTTCAGGAGCAGGACCACGCCTCAACCGCCCTCACCTCTCCAGCGAATCACAGCTCACTTCTACCACACCTCAATTTCCCAGAAGCCTATTTGTAGCAGCCTTTCCCGGCAACCCAGTTTGTCCCGAATAACTCAACCCCACCCTCCCAACCCTGATCTGTTCACTTCCAGACATAAGACGCCTACGAGGGGGGTCCCGTTCCTGCTGGGCCGTGTGAAGATTGAGACTGAACCCCCACCCTGAGTCTCAACCGAGCCAACCTGCCTCGTCTTCATATAATAAACTCTTTTTCCAACTTCCAGCATATATTTGAAGAAGATCTAACATGATACCTTATTTCAAATGACAAAAGAAGTGAGTTTAGTGCGACACTGCCTCTTTAAGTTATTCCAGGCTTATCAGTTACAATGAGGCACTCTATGGCTTCACTCAGATTGTCTTGAACTCCATTTTACATTTTAACTTGGTGCCAGCGGAGCGTATTCCATTTCCATTGAATTCGAACGTGTCTCGTGATGGAAATTGCACCAAACCATTTTTCTTCCTGTTTGATGATTAAGAAGTCATTTTCCGAGCACCAGAGCAGGGCTGGTTGTCATCTGCACTGCCTTCAGCTGCTGGGAGCTTCCTGCTTTGAAACACTTGTAATTTCTAGGTCGCAATGGGGTAGACGATGTGGTAACTGGGGCTAATGGTTCTCAACCATGGGCCAATGTTATTTTCAATCAGCAGTCGCCATGGTAACAAATCTGCCACTGGGAATCTATGGTATAATGTCTGATTTCATTAGTGGAAACATGTGAAACCATAGTGAACATAGTGAAGTTAACGCAAAAACGGAATATATCGATCTCACTCACAGGCAGCGGATTGGAACTGTTGATCTGCCGGACATAACAGAACGCTACAGTGACATCTTTTTTTAATGAAGTTGGACAAATTATATTACAAAATGAATAGGCAATTTATAAAGGGAAAAAAGATAGAATACAATGACATGTAGATGAAGAAAACCACACCTTCCCATCGCCAACAGAGCCCAAAGGAAGTCGTCATCCGCATGTTTCCAAACGGCTTCTGGGTTTGTGACGTAAGTATGAATCGAGCCTATTTAAGAAAACACTTTGTTGCACCTTGTGACACATGTGGTAATAAAGTGTTTTTAAACTCCATACATGTTCACTAGAATCATTTGGATCATTTCAGCCCTAGAATTGCCCATCTCTACTGAACTAAAGGTAAAAGGAGCTGTTAAATAAATAAAAAATTACCACTAAATCACTACAGAAACCCCAGCAGCGCCTCTACTTCCTGCAGAAACTCAAGCCGGCAAGTACCTGACCACCATCATGAGCACATTCTACAGAGGAACCACTGAAAGCACCACCCGCCTCAGCACCATCATGAGCACATTCTACAGAGGAATGACTAAGAGCATCCTTTCCAGCTGCATCACTGTGTGGGGCAGAGGCTGCACTGACCAGGATAGGAAAGTCCTGCAGCGCAGTGAACACAGCCTGGGTCATTGGTGCAGCATTCCTCTCCCTGCAAGACATATACACCACCTGCCTCACCTGCATAAACACCCCCTGCCTCACGTGCCTAAACACCACCCGCCTCACCCACAAAGCCATCACAATTGTGCGTGATGCAACACCCCACAACACACCCAACCTGTTTAGCCTCCTACTCTGCTGGAGGAGGTACAGGAGCCTCCGTTCCTGCACCACCAGACTCACTAACTTCATCCACCAGTCTGTTAGGATGCTGAACCCTTTTCCCTCTCTAACGCCCTGGCTAGAAAGCAGGAATCTGTGTCTCCCCAAAGAAGAACACTTGGACTTTTCCTTTTATTTTTCCTTTTATTTTATTATTATTTATTCAGAAGATTGAGAGTGAGAACATAATTTAAATATATTTTTCCTATGTTCATATGGAAATTGACAATTAACGTTTTGAATTTGAACGGTAACTAAATGACATCACAAGTAGGAACAGAGCATTTTGAGCTTTGGAGATGTAGACTAATAATGTAGGATTAATCAAACATGTGTGAATGAAACAAAACACAATTCCACGTATGTTTTTGAGGAGGTGACAACAGTCTCACATGGTTTAAAGCTCACAAGAGTCAATTTTACGTAATATAGGAGCTTAAAGTTCATGTGGAGTTATTAATATTTATATATTTCCCTTTTTTGCGTCGAAATCCACTCTTTTGTCCGTCTTGGATCTTACTCCCTCCCGAGCACTTGTAAAATACATTTGTTGGGACTCAATAGTGCATCTGAGATCGTGCACGTTGTTTCCTGGCTGCAGCGGCCCGCCAGAAAACACCCCCTATCTGTGTCCCGGGGCCCTCACAGCCGGGGGCAAATATAGGGGCCATTAGCAGCCCATTTCAGCCTCTGCCTCTGCCCCGGCCCCTCCGCAGCAGACAACTCCTTTTCACGCTCCACCGTCAGCCCTTTTTACGTTCTTTTCCTTCTCTCTTTTTCCTTTGTTAGTTTCCGAGTTTGCATCGAGCCGAGCGGGGAGCAGAGGGCTTCTAGCAATTTCCCTGAGGTCAAGCGTTCTGCTAAAGAAGGGAGAGTCTATAGGACAGTTTACAAAGTGGTGCTATGGGGAATGGAGGTGCTGAAGAAAGTGCGAAAGTGAGAATCAAAGAATGGAAACATGTACTTTTAATTTCCTTTCCCAGGGTTGTTACAGAGGACCGGAAATGACACACACAAAATATACAAATATATACTGAAATATTATATTATCTGATTATCTTGTTATTGTAATTATTTGATTTCTTTGGGAGGTTTTTCAGTTGGAGTGAGGAAAGTAAGGCTGGAGAGGTTGAATCCTGGTGCAACTTTCGTCCCAAGATGCAAAAATTGTTGATTCAAAAAAATAATTTTAAATAAAATAATGACAAAGAAATAAACAAGACGTGAATGGTCTAAAATAATACAATATACAGAGGGTCACAAAAAATTTCGCAGGCCAAAAATTGTGTCAAACTCAAATTTTCACAATGTATAGAAACAGATCAAGATTTTATATTTAATGTTTTTTTTTTAACTTTTGAATAAAATATACTTTATTAACAATATCTCTCAATAGGTAAAACTATAATATACAAATAAATGTAAAAACAAAAAACAAAAAACAAAAAAAAAACTCTAAAACCCTGTCCAGGGGTTAAAATATTTACTATTTACAAAGTTGAAATAAATTATTCGATTAGATAGGTTTTGACTATGTCCGCATTTTCAAAGTCATTGTTCATTGTTTTTTGTAACTTTTTATTTTCTTTTTCACACAAAATAAAAACACAAGAACATTCCCTGAGACATGAATAATAAAATATTACATTTACACATGTAATAGACATTCCACTACATATGCAGTATCTATTATAACATGTACATCCTAGTGAGCACATGAAAAGTAAAAAGTTAATAATAATACAAAAAACAAGATAATAAAATACATTTAAAAATAGATTAAAATAATACAAAGATTAAGGGTCTAAAACATCACACTCCAAAGTCTGTTTTC
Source organism: Odontamblyopus rebecca (assembly GCA_030686955.1). NCBI lineage: Eukaryota > Metazoa > Chordata > Actinopteri > Gobiiformes > Gobiidae > Odontamblyopus > Odontamblyopus rebecca. The sequence goes on along the minus strand of CM060674.1, from coordinate 5,763,219 downwards.
ACGAGGTGCCGTCTTTAATTAAACAGATCCATTTTCAGTTGTAAAGATGCAGTCATTCTTTCCATCGAATACACATGTTTAACCCTGTTTTCCACTCCGTTACACATGCACAAAACCTGTTTCCAATGAGCCGTGATATTTTTCTTAGCGATTAACAATAGAACATGTAATATACTTTTGGTCCGCACCTTTCATGGACTTTCTCTCTTCATAATTGTCTCGATTTTGTCCCTAATCTCTTTCTATATGTAATGTTTTATTTTTGCTCTGTTTTCAGGTTGAGCCGTTCACTCCCAAACAGAAGTCATTTTGCGTCTTGAATCTGCTCCACACACACTCACCCGAGACTGTGCAGCCTTCAATACAAAACATGGACAAACTTCACCAACTGACAAACACAGTCTCATAAAAAAAATTTCAACACCTAAACTTAGTACTTTTCAACATAACTGCTTTTAAAATTATGTCAAATTTTTTTGGGACACCCTGCAGATTTGAATAATGCTTTCTGTGTGGAGTTTGCATGTTCTTCCCGTGTCTGGATGGGTTTCCTCCGGGTGCTCCGGATTCCCCCATCAACCCAAAACATGCCCGCACCCCTATGAACTAACATCAAGGACCATGTTGTCCACCCTCCTGTGGGCTCACCACCTGCAGAGGGGTTCATAGGGGGGTCAGGTGCTATGAGGATTGGGCAAACTGGGTAAACTGCCCCCGCGACCCAGCTGGATTAAGCGGGAGAAGATGGATGGATGGATGGATTTGTTTTATTAATTTAATTTTGCATTTGCTGTGAAATTGTTTAGTTTATTTCATTTATTTGTGCAGGAGCGTTAATCACAAATAATGAAAAGTACCAGACTTTAACTCTGGGAGCTAATTTCCATCTGCAGTCCCTGAGACAAACAACATTACAGACAATGTTTAAAACAAATAAGGGCAACAAAGAAGGTTGGAATGAACAAAAGACATAAAACAATGCTACTCATAATATTTACAGTGTCGCTGATACATTTCATCAGTGAGTTAAAAACATAGACCGTATATATGAGTGGCGTTCAGTGCTACTTGGCACGCAGAGGCTAACACTTTAAGATAAGATAAAATAAGATAAGATAAGATAAGATATCCTTTATTTGTCCCACAATGGGGAAATTTCAGTGTTGCAACACACAGTAAAGAGAACAGCAAGAAACAGTAGCAGCAATAGAGTACAGTTAAGTTAAAAATAGACAAACACTATAAGGAGCTATAAAGATAAGGATTATAAAACTATGTATCATATAAATTGTTATCTTAAGACAATATATACACAATATATACAATAAATTGCAATCTAAAAACTATATATACAATAAATTACTATCTTACATTATTGCACAGGGTCCCAGTATTGCACAGGCAGCAGAGTTAGCAGTGTTCATTGTAAAGTCTGACAGCAGCAGGAAGGAAAGACCTGCGGAACCTCTCCTTCACACAGCGAGGGTGGATCAGTCTGTCACTGAAGCTGCTCTCCAGAGCAGACAGGGCCCTGAAGAGGGTGAGAGATTTAGCTATGTCCACTCATATATACGGGTTATGGTTAAAAATCATCCAAACTTTCCCAATACCCAACTTTTGTCAAAGTTGAGCATTTATGTTTCGTTCATATCTGACAGTGATGGTATTTTCGTAGTTTCTGATCTAGAATCTTAAGTTCTTGCTTATAAACAGATTCTAAAGGTTTTGTTGTAGTTTGATTGGGTTGTGAGCAGCATGAAACACCAAAGATTAAATTAGGCAAAATCACTGCATTTAAATAGATTTTTGTATTTATTTTTTTCTTAAAACATTATATTTTTATGATATTTCCCAAACTCTACTTTTAATATTTACATGGTCATTCATACATATTTTTTTGATTTGTATGAATTTCTATTTCTATGTCTGTGAAGATGGGTTTTTTTGCATTTCAGAATCATGTTTTTATCTTTTACTTATGTATTTATTCTGACTTTGGCCTACTTTACATCCCTGCTTAGAATCCCTCCATGTCCATGATGACGTACTGCGTTATTGCTCACTGTACTTGTATTACAGACGTCTCTATACTTCCACACTCGGTTGATCTTAAAATACCAAACCGATATAGAAGGAGAAGAGCTTTACGTGTTCTAAGCTTCATTCAAAACCTCATAATTGAAAATCTGCATATGGAACGTTCGCCCATTTCTATTGTTACCTTTTTGTCTCTCCTTGTGAATAAAAACTGCGGATTTAACAGATTTCTTCTCCTACGTAACCAATTCTACACGTTTATTCATTTTCCCTGCAGTTTTGTGTGTGCTCGCAGCTCCTCGGGCCTGGATCCAAGCACTTGTGATGTGAATGAGCGTATGGAAGAATGGAGGCAAATATAGCTCTCACATGATGCAATAATCCACCAGAGCACACAATATGGCCGCTGTTGTATAAAACAGATGGTCGTCTTCATATGCGGCGCGGTACAGAGCGCAGTTTCACCGGATGCGGAGTCAATCCATGCGCTGCTGTTGCTTCTCGAATGTGGCGTCTGCTTAAACTCACGGAACGGTCGACAGATCAGAACAAAAGAGTATTAGGGCAGCACAAGTGATTAATACAATACTTAAACGGCACATATTACACTGTTTTCTGATCTATGTTATCGTCTCGCTAAAGAAACAAAACAAAAAAAACATAGGGAACTACATAGACCATGATCCTTTGCTCCGTTTCAGTGCAGACGACATGAAGAAATAACTGTTCTAAGCACTTTTACATCTTCATTCTTTGGATTAAGTCTTGTGAAGGCATTTTTGGAGGAAAAAGTTGATTATATTGCAATAAATCTGGTACGGTGAGATGTATATGGTGAAAAATGTGAGATGTTTATGGTGAAAATAATCGTACCATGAGATGTATATGGTGAAAATATGGTACAGAGAGATTTGGATTTCGCTCCATCCCTAATGACAATAAATGTTGTACCAAATGACTGGTCAAAGCATTTTAGAATGTCAGTCTTGTTATTATGTAGAATATCGTAATATCGTGAGCCTCCCCACCACATCATGAGCTTTCCCACGATATCGCAATAAATATCATACCGTGAGGTTCATACCATAATGATAGCGGTCACTAATCAATCTGGGGTCATGGATAGAGGAGGTGTGTCTTATCCAGTTCTGATTATAGATCCATGATTGGGGAGGCATTGTATCTTTGTGCAGCTTTTTATCAGATTCCATAGATCAGGTCTGTCTCTTTCCATTGAAGAAATGTGAGACTTAAGAAAAAACATCAGTAATAGTTGTGTAAAAACAGGTTATACTTTTTTGTAGGGGTGTAACGATACAATATCGTCACAGTATGAACCTCACGGTACGATATTTATAGCAATATTGTGGGAAAGCTATATTACGATATTCTACAGCACATGTGTCAAACATGCGGCCCGGGGGCCAGATCCGGCCCTCCAAGACCTTTAATCTGGCCCTCGGCTGATTTTTCTATTAAAATACTTAAAATTTTCAGATTTTTCTGTTAATTTTCTGCACCGTTTAGCATAGCAGCGTCTCCGGTGTTTCTGTACATTGCAACTCCCACCAGAGCAGCACAAATGAAGACTTTCCTCTTTCCAAACGCTCTTAAAGGACGATCGTTCTGACTGTCGACCGTGACCCTCATCAGCAAAATGTCAAAAAATGAGAAAAGCAGATGCTGAGTTCAGGATTTCCCAAGAAAAATAGTCTAATTCTTATTTGTTGACGGAGGTGAATGGGAAATCTGTGCTCAGTGTGTTTGGAACAAGTGGCGTTGCTCGAGGAATATAATCTTAAACACCACTACGAGACACGGAGAAAAACACAATAACTTGAAGAGAGAACTGAGTTTTCTGATCCGGCCCTTTTGGGATCAAAGTAGGCTGCATACGGCCCCCGGACCAAAGTGAGTTTGACACCCCTGTTCTGCGGTATAACAAGACTGACATTCTAAAATGCTTTGACCAGTCATTTGGTACAACATTTATTGTCATTAGGGATGGAACGATATCCAAATCTCTCTGTACCAGATTTTCACCATAAACATCTCACTGTACGGTATTTATTGCAATATTTTGTGGAGGCACAAAACTGTGAATCTGCTCCTTTTTCCTCTAAAAAGGCTTCACAAGACTTAAGATTTCAAAGTGCTTAGAACAGTTATTTCTTCATGTCGTCTGCACTGAAACGGAGCAAAGGATCATGGTCTATGTAGATCCCTCTGTTTTTTTTTTAGCTATTTCTGCAAAGAGACTTGTGATTCGATATATTGTAATGGTCCACGATATTATTCTGAGAGCTTTTACTGTTTTACCCCTCGGTTTTTGTTTTTATCTTTTGAAAATGTTGCGGTTTTGAAACACTTTTTACCTGTTTCTTGGAATTACACGTTGCCGGGAAACTACTACTTTTTAAGCAGCGACATATGTTTTTCGTTGTTTGATTTGGCTGTATAATTCCCGCTGTAGAGGACACAGTCTTAGACAAAGGACCTACTTTGCGTGTCGTGTGTTGTATGTAATCATAGATTCATACGCGCCCGTAAACGCAATTACCCCAGAAAATATTATGCAGTGATTATTACTTTGATCCTTCTGCTTTTGCTTTGTTCACATCGTCCCATTTTCCACAACCTTGAAAAACGTATAATTATTTTCGCATCCCTCTGTGTTTCTCGCACTTGTTAAAGCGCGACACGATGGATCGAAATAAAATTATATCGTTTTTACCCTTGCAACAGTTTTTTTTAATTAACTGGAGATGTATTGTAGCCTTGGCAACCGCTGAATAATTCATAAGGAGGAATAAACGGGAAAAAGAACATAGCGAAAACTTTATTAAACTAGCGGATGAAAAGGAAACGAATGGCGCCACAGCGAGCGCTCCTCTCCTGCTGCATTACTCTAAGTGTAGGCCGCTATCAACAATTGCAAGGGCCTATTAGCGTAATTAGCTTGAGCGCAGATTCCCAACCAGATAGTCTTGAATGGAGCTATTGACCTAGAATAAATGTGAGTCCACTGCTACATAATGAAGGCCAAAACACAGCCCCAGAACACAAGACACTGGGCTGGAAGGAACAGGCTGAAAAGGAACAGTGATTTTGATTTACATGAGTGGTCAGGACGGGGTTTAATGTGGTAAAATAAAGGAGATAAAGAAGATTAATTAAGCACAGCAAGTGAATAATGCAGTGGGCGAGCGAGCAGAGGTGCCCAGAGAAAGTTACTTAAAAAAATGAATGAATGTTTAGAGATTAGAGTTTATGTAAATGACCAAAAAAATAAATAAAATAATATAAAAACATACATACATTGTGATTTCCTGGAAAAAGAAGGAACTCTAGCAAATGTAATTGTTAATTGGTAGCTTGTTCTGATTTTTCACAGAGAGTCAAGCGTTACTCTTGTTTTTCTTACATGAAATCAATTTCAGACTTAAATAGTTAAAAATACCTTGAATAAGTGACGTGATATTGATGACATCAGGGGGGCGGCCAGGGGACTGTGTCCCACTGAAAACAAGTGTTTGGACTGGACTCCTGTCACAGTGATGTCACAGTGATGTCACAGTGATGTCATAGTGACGTCATAGTGATGTCACAGTGATGTCATAGTGATGTCACAGTGATGTCATAGTGATGTCACAGTGATGTCATAGTGATGTCACAGTGATGTCATAGTGATGTCACAGTGATGTCATAGTGATGTCATAGTGATGTCACAGTGATGTCACAGTGACGTCATAGTGATGTCACAGTGATGTCATAGTGATGTCACAGTGATGTCACAGTGATGTCACAGTGATGTCATAGTGACGTCATAGTGATGTCACAGTGATGTCATAGTGATGTCATAGTGATATCATAGTGATGTCACAGTGATGTCACAGTGATGTCACAGTGATGTCATAGTGATGTCACAGTGATGTCATAGTGATGTCACAGTGATGTCATAGTGATGTCACAGTGACGTCACCGTGATTTCACAGTGATGTCATAGTGACGTCATAGTGATATCAGTGACATCACAGTTATGTCAGTGATGTCACAATGATGTCATAGTGATGTCAGTGATGTCACAGTGACATCACAGTGATGTCATAGTGGTGTCACAGTGATGTCACAGTGCTCATTTGTATCCTGCGTCTCTCAAATCTTTTAAATATTCGTGTATCATTCCAAACAAATTAACTTATTTTTACTTTAGATAGAGAGTTTAGTGCTTCACTTGTGGATTCTGCAGAAATCCATGTTGTTTCCAAGACCTCCTTTCTTTCTTTCTTTCTTTCTTTCTTTCTTGATATTTAAACTTTACATTTGACTTTACGTAATTTTTATTTCATTTTTTCCATGAATGGATCATGGGTTTCTCTGACTGTCAATCCCGTCTATCTGAAATTTTAGTGTCTGACAATCAGGAAGTGTGCAGAGCCATGCTATTGTTGTTAACTTAATCATCAAGGCAAAACTTTTCTCTGGCCTCTGAGGACTTGGAAAACACCTTATAATCAACCAGTTCACTTTTTCACGTTATAAAAATAGAAAACATCAGGTAGAGCGCCTTTAATTACAATTGTGAGTGATGCAAGTCACCCGGCACACAATCTGTTCAGCCTCCTGCCCTCCGGGACTCACCAACAGCTTTATCCACCAGGCTGTTAGGATGCTGAACTCTCCCCCCTCTCAAACCATCAGGGTCCAGGAAGCAGGATCTCTAAATAACACTTGGACTTTTCCTTTTATTTTTTTTATTATTTATTTAGAAGATTGAAAGTGAGAACACAATTTAAACTTTTCTGTCAATAAACGTTTTGAATTTTCATTAAAAAAAACAAACAAATCTATAGACAACAGTAGAAACAGCGAACGCCTTTAATTCTCATTTCCCGTCTTGTTATCTGAACCCAGCGACATCCCCGTAGTTCAGAAGTGCTCAGACCTCATTCCCTTGCGCATAAACAATCTCAGCGAACCCATCTGAAGCCTGCCACGAGCTCCATCCAGACATATGCTGCGCTCGCCATCTCCTCTTGGTGATTTCATTATTGTTTGGTCTTCCTTCAGAGAGCGTCTTGTATAATTAGCCTGCGAGATGAACTGCAGCGGATCTTCCCATGGGGCCGCACTGGTGAAGACTTAGGCAGTTAAGACAGCCTCTCTGCGCTCTCTAAATGAGCTATTTTTACAGTCAACAGGCAGGGGGGATTTCAGCCAGTTGGGCTTAGTCTTTGGAAAATTCTCTATAATTACTTTGTGGTACATCTGCGCGCAAATGGAGATATCATGTCTAATTAAACGTCACAAAAGCCAAGCATTACCAAGCAAGGGATGTAAAAGTAATATAGGCTTTATTGTGTTTTTTCTATTAAGTCATTATAATGGCAGAATGCTTTATCAACAGCCCAATAGTCCACATTGTTTTGCAGCTTAAAAGTGCAATGTGCAACTTTTTGGGGTTGTCTCATTAAATGTATCCGTCAGATCTGTGGAGATAAGAGCTCGCTCGCAGTAAGAATACATGTTTTTGTGCATTTTTGACAAGTAAAACACAAGAGGGACGGTTTGTTCCGACCCTACGGCTCCGGTTCTCCGGCTTGTTTGGAGTGGTTTAATTTCTTTTGTCCCTCCTGATTCCGGCTGGGAGACACCTGGTCCCTGGTTGGTGGGACACTTCTTTTTTTTATTTTATTAACTTTTACAGTCATTTCAAAACAAAAGGCGCACAAGTAGCCAAAGAAATATTGCAGAGAAAGTCGCCAAGGGGTATATTCCATTCACAATTTTAAAATGAATCTCTTTTGCTTTTGGTGCAATTGGGAATTTGAAAAATTCATTCATTCATTCATTTCATTCATCTTCTCCCGCTTAATCCAGCTGGGTCACGGGGGCAGCGTGCCGCCCAATACTCATAGCACCTGACCCCCCCTATGAACCCCTCTGCAGGTGGTGAGCCCACAGGAGGGTGGACAACATGGTCCTTGATGTTAGTTTATAGGGGTGCTGCATGTTTTAGGTTGATGGGGGAAACCGGAGTACCCCATCCAGACACGGGGAGGAACATGCAAACTCCACACAGAAAGGCCCGGGCGAACCTTCTTGCTGTGAGGCCTGAGTGTTGCCACTCAGCCACCGTGCCGCCAAGAATTTGAAAAATGTTGATCTTCATTTTTTTAGCTTCCTTTATTGTGAAGAAATTGAGAATTGGATTTTGAGACAAATGGAAATAATTGTTTGTTAAAGATGCACCATATGACACTATTTTTAAGATTAGATTGAAGCAGATTGTGACCACCCACCATAAGTGACGGGAGACAAGACTGTACATTATTTTGATTCAAGTGGTGGGGCACTTCTGCACCGGGCGAATCCTGCCGCCTCCCCCGGTTTCAGCAGACTGTTCAACCAGCGCCATTTTGTGTCTCTTTTGTATCAGTCACTTTTGTTAAAGATGCACCGTGCGGGTTCGTGTCTGACTCGTGTTGAGACGGTTTCTGTGACTTTAGTTTAATTCTGTTTTGTGTCTTTTTTTGTCACCTGATTCTGTTTGTAGGTTTATGTGACCTTATTTTGGAACACTCGTGATTTAGTTTTGTGTTATGTGTTCCCTAGTTTAGTCACTCGATTTTCGTATAAGCCATATGACTCACATTTGGCCCAAATCAAGTTATGTTAATTCTGTCATTTTGTTATTTTCCATCCATCCATTTTCTTCTGCTCCAGGGCAGCGGTCTAAATCCACTGTGCACCGTCTGCATCGAACTAGAAAGTGTTTTATAGTCTGAAAATCAGGAAGTGGACTGTTAGCATGCTAGTTGTTAGCATTATTGTCAGGGACACCCAGATTTAGATTAGATTAGATTAGCCTTTACTGTCTTCCTTGGGAGAAATTTGTCTTGGGACAGGGGCACTCATGCCACATATAGAGACATATAACATACAGCACACACACAGTGGACACATCAATGAATGCAGTTCACAAGAAAAACAACCATTCAACAATTGATAATATTGCACCATTCCCATAATTAGCGTATTTTGCACATTCCCTGGGGCCTAAAAGTGTAAAGGTGAGTATTGCACATTCCCTGGGGCCTTTCTGCCTAAAGTGCCAAAGGACATTGCACACTCCCTGAAGCCTATAACTGTATGTGGCAGAAAAAATAAATAAATAAAAAAAAACTGCACCTTCCCTGGAGCCTACCTATGAGCAGTACTGCATCTTCCCAAATGTTATTGTATGTGCATATAATATTGCACAGTCCCTGATGGCCATACAGTAGAGCATTATTTCTTCAAGTTCAGCAAGGAAATTGAAAGGGGAATAAATGAGTGCTTAAACCTGTTTCGCCTGCTGGTTGTGACCCTGAACCTTCTTCCTGAGGGCATTAACTCAAGCTGGTTGTGGAGGATGTGAGTTGGCTCATTACATATTTTACTCCCCAGTTTCACTAGTGTCTCTTGAAAGATCTCCTGAAGAGGACGGGGGGCCATGCCAATTATTTTAGATTAATTGATTTGAGCTTTCAATTTGACAGATAGGTTGCCAAACCAGGTAGACATCCCATAACGAATAACAGACTCAATACATGCTCGATAAAAAAGAAGCATTACATTTTTGTCCACTCCGTAAACCCTCAATCTTCTTAAAAACTTCCTTCACCCCAGACTCTTCACCCACCTGCACCTGTTATTTTATCTACATATTTTAGCATGTCTGTTAATTTACCCTTTTACATTCCTGTTAATTAAATTATGACTTAATTTATACCATTTTCCACCTCGGTTTTTGTTACCTCCCTGACACTAGCGAGCTGGGTCGTAACAGGGACATGTTTAATTCTATAATGTTGATCATTCCAGATAAAGAAACAGTAACTCCATGGAGACATCTCCAAGGTGGTGTACCGTCCATCAGAAAAGTTACTTAGTGCTCCTTTCAAATATGTCACTGTCATATCATTGTGATGTCACCGTGACAAATATGCACAAATCCAAATATGCACTTTTGTGAAGAATGTGTGGATGTTAATACCTCAATAGATGTGAGTCTGTCGATTATCAGGGTCGCTGTGGGGTCTTAAAATGGTCTTAAATTTCATGTTCTTAAATTAAGGCCTTAAAATGTCTTAAATTATGTGTCCAAGTCTTATTTTTTTCACAAAGGTCTTAAATTTCATGAGCCTATTTTTGTAAACTCACCAGGCTGCAGTGCAATGTGAGACAAGACCAGGTGAAAGTTTAGTTTGTCTTGTTAGAATTTTCGAAATGATATTTGGCCATTTTACAGCAACACATACGACTATAAATGAGTTCTGAATGAGATTTTATAATTAAAGTATTTTTTGTTATTTAAAGCAGTGAGTAATGGTCAGGGATCTGGTGTTTTTCGCTGCATAATGGGTGCGATGTTGGACTTAACTTTCATTTAAGTGGTCTTAAAAGAGTCTTTAAAAAGTCTTAAATTTGGGGGAGTCAAACCTGGGGATACCCTGAATAAGGCAGTTGGTCTCTGTCCAGTAGTAGTGGTTCAAAACTTTCTGGGACCATTGCACTGTTTCTATGTCCTTAGGCGAGACACTTCACCCAACTTACCTTTGAAATGCGGTGGAGGCGGCTGGAGGGGCTCCGCTGCTACACCACTGAGCATGGGGTGGATGGATAATGATATTTATAGTCACTGAGTGAGCTGAAAACTATGTCAACCAAATGTGTTATTATTATTTTGTCTGTCCATATTTAATCCATTTTGTTTTGGCTCATTATTTGTTTGGCTAATCTCGTGAATAGCCTTTTAAAACTTTTCACCAATTGTTACGTATTTTAATTAGTCGTGACCTTTCCTAATTGTGCTCCTTCTAAATGTATATTATGCGGTGATGATATCTGGGTGAATATCTTGACGTCATTGTCCAAACATGCGGATCTGTCCAAAGGTTATGGGCTGACTCATTGTCTTGGCTCTTTGTTGTCACCGTGGTGATTAGCCACATGTGACATTTCCGATCCCCGCCTCCATTCACTGCTAATTCTATTAAGTCCCTGTTTGAGAGGGGGGGCAGTGGGGGGCTCATCATGGGGCCTATATGTTTCATTATGGTGTATACGGCGCTATGGCTGCAGGGGCCAATCATGGAGTTTTATTATAGACAAAAAGCACTGGTCAAATAGAATTAAATAAGCACATGAGAAATATAAAATAAGGGAATAACATCCGATTTCCAAGTGTTTGTGAATGTTTATTATGGATGCACCATCCTGAACAAATAAATAAATAAATGTTAATGAAGATACATTACCTCATAAACTCTCATTCATCCTTCAGTGTACTTAAACACACTTCAACACTGGAGGCAAGAGGTCAAGTGTCTTACTTACATATGTTATTAGGTTCTTGTTTTCAGACCCAGGGCCCAAACTTAGCTGTAGGGCAAGTGTGTGGGGTGGAACTCCAAACGGGAGGTGTGCTATGCCTGAATATCAGGTGGAGCGGAGCAGACTGAAGGTGTGGTGTGGTGCGTTTAGTGAATTGCCAGAATAGTAAAAATAAATATCAAACTAGTCAATTGAAAAACATGTAACATGTCCAAGACTTTTATAATAAATGCTTAACATTCATAACATGTGTGTGTGCTGTGCAGGATGTTTGTGTGTCTGTATATCTTTTTCATAGAAAGAACTGACAGTACATTTTTTTTAACTTGAACTTCGACACTGGAGTTGGTGATGAAAAGAAGTGGATGGATAGGCTGAGGAGGTGAACATTTCTGCTGCTGTGGATTGAGGCGAGTTGCAGTACTAAGCTGAAACATCACACCGTGCAGTGATAGTGTTTATGGTATACGGATAACGTAAGATGTGATTGGTTGAAATGCAAAGGAATAAGAAAAGGGCAGTAATTGGCTGTCAGCAGCACTGGGCCTCATTCATCAGCCTTTTCTTAAAAAATGTTCGTAATTTCCACTTTGAGAAGATGCTGAGAGAACTCTGCGCCAGATTCACAAAACGTTCTTAAACTAGCAAATTCGCTCTGGTCATGGGGGGTCAGGATGGTGTTGAGTGAGTCCAGTGCAGTGACCAGGCCCAGGGCTGTAACTGTGGCCGATATGGATATGTTCCACTAGGGCTGGAACACAGTGAAGTCAAAGTGCTAATTTGCATCCTGTGTCTCTTAAATCTTTCAAATATTCTTGCACTATTTCAAACTAATTATTTTACTGCAGCCTGTATAAAGTCTATTAAGCCCAATAGACATATGCTCTATAAAACTCCTCTTAAAAGTTATTGGATCACACAGTAATATGTTTTTTGTGGAAATAATTTAAGAAAATATATAACTCACAATCATGGAGGAATTATAATTTTTGGTTGCATTATCAGAGTAATAATATTCTAAAACAGTAGAATTTTTATTTTCACAAGTGCTCCTGAGCATTTGGAGCATTTGTTCTTCCAGAAGAACATTTTCAGTAATAAAAAAAGTTTTGTGAATGCCAAAAATGTTCGTAAGAAGGCCTTAAAGTACTTTCAACAATATCATAAACATCTCATATTATTTTCATTCCTCAGTCTCTTATATTTGATTGAATTGCGATGTGAGGTCTGGATCCAAGCCCAAATATTGTCCTGTGTATCCTGATATCTTAATCGCTCACCTTCTTGTCCGTCTCGTTATGTTGTTTGTCGTTCCGTCGGCTGTGATACGGCCACGTGGAGGTGTAGAAGGCCGCTCCCGCTCGCCACCGTGCCGTCGGTAATAGCCGGGTGTCGTCCTGGGTGAGTATCGCTAACCTTTAACGCTGGAGAGCCCCGCCGAGTGGATCAGGCTAATTATCGGCACGTGAATGAGGAACCTCCGTAAACACAGCGAGGGAAAGGTCACAACAAGACCAGACCCCACAACCACAAACCTGTAAAGCACTCATCATTTTGCCCAACATTTTATTTCATTTCATTTCATTTTCATTTTTTTTTTTTTTTTTTGTTTGCTATTAAAATCAATTAAAAAAGGTCTATTATGTACCTATTATGGGGAAGGATCTGCTGCTTTGTCTCCATGGAGATGTTACTGCTTTGCTTGGAATGTCTCACAGTATGGCATTAAACTTATTGTTTACTGGTGACGCCATTAACTTACAGGTTAGATCTATGGAGAAGCAAGCCCGCTCAGAGTAAGAAAGTTTACAATTTGGAGATTATTTTCCGAGCAGTGAAAACAACCATGATGAAATAGATGCCAGATTGGAAAGTTTAAAGCTTCAATATGGAACATTCCACAGAAAGCAACAGCATCTCCATGGGGACAAGCCTCAACCAGAAAAGTTACACAAAGCACCTTTATTAAGATACTAAGATGATTTTTTTTTGTAGAATACATAAAAAGAAGAAAACAAGGAACACGAGGAGTACAATTAAATTAACTTATTTTGATTTAAAAAAAAAATTAAAACAAACTAAAAGAACATTGTTTTGGTTGACTAACATTATGGATAAAATTGGTATGAAATTTAGTTCAAATTATGTTTGTGTTCACACTCCTGTCAGTCATCATATCATCTACACAGTTTTTCCTTATGACCTCTTGTATATCACTGAGATTTTTATTTATTTTTTTTTACTTTATTTCTATATCTCATTTTATTTTTAGTGGTACATATACAGTATCTCACAAAAGTGAGTCCACCCCTCACACTTCTGCAAACATTTAATGATATCTTTTCATGGGACAACACTGACGAAATGACACTTTTATACAATGTAAAGTAGTCCATGTACAGCTTGTATAACAGTGTAAATTTACTGTCCCCTCAAAATAACTCGACACACAGCCATTAATGTCTAAACTGCTGGCAACAAAACTGAGTCCACCCCTAAGTGAAAATGTCCAAACTGGGCCCAAAGTGTCAATATTTTGTGAAGCCACCATTATTTTCCAGCACTGCTTTAATCCTCTTGGGCCTGGAGTTCACCAGAGCTTGACAGGGTTCCACTGGGATCCTGTTCCACTCCTCCATGACGACATCACAGAGCTGCTGGATGTTAGAGACCTTACGCTCCTCAACCTTCCATTAGAGGCCCTACAGAAGCTCAATGGGGTTTAGGTCTGGCCACTCCATCACCTTTACCCTCAGCTTCTTTAGAAAGGCACTGGTCACCTTGGAGGTGTGTTTGGGGTCGTTATCATGTTGGAATACTGCCCTGCGGCCCAGTTTCTGAAGGCAGGGAATCATGCTCTGCTTCAGTATGTCACAGTACATGTGGCATTCATGGTTCCCTCAATGATCTGTAGTTCCCCAGTGCCGGCAGCACTCATGCAGCCCCAGACCATGACACTCCCACCACCATGTTTGACTGTAGGCAAGACACACCTGTCTTTGTACTCCTCACCTGGTTGCCACCAAACACGCTTGACACCATCTCAACCAAATAGGTTTATCTTGGTCTCATCAGACCACAGGATCTGCTTCCAGTAATCCATGTCCTTAGTCTGCTTGTCTTTACCAAACTGTTTGTGGGCTTTCTTGTGCTTCATCTTTAGAAGAGGCTTCCTTCTGGGACAGCAGCCATGTAGACCATTTTGATGCACTGTGCAGTGTATGGTCTGAGCACTGACAAACTGACCCTCCACCCCTAGCAATGCTCCAGCTCATACATCCATTTCCCAAAGACAACATGTGGATATGACGCTGAGCACGAGCACTCAACTCCTTTGGTCGACCATGGCGAGAACTGTTCTGAGTGGAACCTGTCCAGTTAAGTCGCTGTATGGTCTTGGCCTCGGTGCTGCAGCTCAGTTTCAGGGTGTTGGGGATCTTCTTATCGCCTAGGCCATCTTTATGTAGAGCAACAACTCTTTTGTTCCAGATTCTCAGAGAGTTCTTTGCAATGAGGTGCCATGTTGAACTGCCAGTGCCCAGTATGAGCGAGTGTGAGAACGAAAACACCAAATTTCACAAACCTGCTCCACTTACACACCTAAGATCTTGTAACACTAACAAGTCACATGACACTGGGGAGGAAAAATGGCTAAATGGGCCCAATTTGGACATTTTCACTTAGGGGTGCACTCACTTCTGTTGCCAGCAGTTTAGACATTAATGGCTGTGCGTCGAGTTATTTTGAGGGGACAGTAAATTTACACTGTTATACAAGCTGTACATGGACTACTTTACATTGTATAAAAGTGTCATTTCCTCAGTGTTGTCCCATGAAACGATAACATTAAATGTTTGCAGAAGTGTGAGGGCTGTACTCACTTTTGTGAGATACTGTACTTTTTATGTAATATGGCCTTATTTAACACAATTCTCTTGCTATTTTTTCCTATTTATTTTGAATTTATTATTCATTTTGTTGGTTTCTTTTTGTTATTATATTGTCTTGTGTGAGCTACTTTGTCTTAGTTTGTCTAAGTCTAAGTTTGGTCCTGGTTTGAGGCCAGTTTAGACCTGATATAGACTTGGTTTGGTCTTGTTCTAGTCCTGGTTTAAACCCAATTTGGACATAGCATGATCACAAGTTTGAACTTGCCCTAAAACTAGACCAAACCTACACACCAAACCACCCCAAAAAACCCCAACGAATCCCGGTTTTCAAAAGAACTTCCCTGCTCCAAGCACCCGAGGGACACCCGCAGACGCCCGCACCGGCACCCAGGGGCTTAGGGCGGCGTCGGGAGGAGCAGGGTGACTCCAGGCGGCAGTTCAATTACAGCGATTACATGATCCACCCCACTTATGCGCACACATGCTCTTTGGTTTCACATGAGTTGATTACAGGGCAGGATCCTGAGGGCTGAGTCATCAATCAGACAGGTAGTTTCTATTGTGCGCAGAGAGACAGCCGGTCTGATGGACCCAGTGCCAGCCAACGTCCTCCTCCTCACTCTTCAAAAAGGGGTTGTGTGTGTGTGTTTTGGCAGGAGCAGTTCAAGTAACGTGATTAGTTTGAAGAGATATGAAAGGATAACTCGGTAGAATAACTTTTTCGCAGGTTGAAGCAGCGATCACGGTCGCTTCGTGGCGCGGAGGTATTCAGGGTTTTCCCAATGGCACGCCACGGTGCACTTTAAAAGAGGAATTTTTACAAGACATGGCAACTCCAAACACGATATTATAAAAGACTATATAATAATAATAATAATAATAAAACTTTAAAGAGGGGGTATTATTCCAAGGTTTTTTAATTGTTTTTTTTTTTAGCTTTCTACCATGTTCAGTTTAGTTCATCTTTATTCTGGCCTCATGGCTCATTGCTTCATTGTCCGATTTATTCAGCCTGTAAATCAAACTGTACATTAAATTTCTTAGTAGGGTTTGCAATGTGTTCACTCGTGCAGTAACAAACATCTCAGCTGCACTCATCCATCCTGGGCTCATCAAAAGCACCCGCAAAGTGTCATTGTAGGCACCTGTAGCCTTTGCAAACTGGCTTTTTTGTTATTAATCCAGAGGTGGGCGTGTTATAACGTTGGCCCATCGTCTAAAACACGCCCGAGGAGATTTTAGATGTCATCTGTGCATGGTGGAGTAGTTTAGCAATCTCTCTGGAGCCCTACTCAACCCTTCTTATGATATGCTGTAAGATTCTGTCCAGTGTTCGGCCCACAAGCCTTCGTCACCCTCGCTCCCACATGACAATTCTCCGTAAATATACAAAAACATGGTACAAAACTGTGCACAACACCTTGAAAAACCCGATGAGACGATGACGCTGTCGTTTCAACTGCTGCTACAACACTTGTGGAACTTTATGTTGTCATTTGGACATTTTAAATCACAATATTAATCTAAAATCACTTACATAACATAATTAGATACTGGACTTTTTAATAATGATGATGATAATGATGACGTTGATAATGATGACGTTGATAATGATGACGTTGATAATGATGACGTTAGTATTAATGACGAAAGAGAGGCTGCCAATCTGTGCTACTGCCCCTCGTTCAATGAACACACACACACAACACATGGGCTCTATTCACACTTGCGTCACAAAATCGGACGATGTTTGGAAGCATGCCGATGAGGACTTCCTTTGGGCTCTGTTGGCGATAGGAACGCTGACAAAATCTGGGAAAACTGAGAAAATGTCCCGGTTTTCTTCACCGAGATGTCACAGTATTTGTTCTTTTTTTCCTTTTATAAATTGCCTCTTAATTTGTGTATTATAATTTGTCTAACTTAATACAGAAATCATTATAATTGTAGTGTTCAATTATGCAGATCAACAGTTCCAACCAGCTGCCTGTGAGTGACACTGAAGATCCTATAAAAGTCCCGTGTCCTATGGAAAGTGTTGGCAGGTTGTGAAGACGCTGCTGCTGAATCCACAGTTTTATCACACGCCCAGTGTCGGGAACTACACCGGAAGTTGTTATCCACATGTTTCCAAATGTCTTCTGGTAAAGCCGGGCGTACACTTTGCGATATTTCCGATGGTTTCGCTCAGCCCCAGCTCAGAATGTATGACCGAATCTCAGGGTTTAAAAGTTCACATCTCACGATTCATGTTCTCAGGCTGTACGAACGAGTTCAACAGTGAAACCCTCACGAGACGCGACTGGATTTCAAACAGGTTTGATATTCTTGAGACCTACGATTGCCGATGGGGAGCTGGTCGTGAGGTATTCATTGGTTCTCGTTACCCCGTGTTTACTACACAAAGCACAACACACGATGAAGCCAAAACTCCATCCCAAAAACAGTTGCACAAGTGAAAAATGGGCTCAAAAAGGGCCAAAAATCGCAGTGTACGCCCGGCTTAAGCGTGAATAGAGCCATCAGCATGCATTGTGTAAACCTGGAATCACACCAATAAACTCCAAACAAAAACTTGTTTTGTATTTGCTTGGTTTAAGTGTTACTATATACTCGTAAAAAAATAAAATACAACACAATAAAGTCTGTATTGCATTTACACTTTTTTTTTGTACAATTTTCTATTTGTCCAGAAATATTGCTTTCCTGATGTACGCCTGACACAGATGAATAACAGACTTTGAAATCTGTTTCCCAGAATTGTGGAAGCAACAGACTGGTAGCCTGGCAAATGCAGACTGATCTCTCTCTCTATTTTAATACAGAAAGATATCAGTCTGGTCCTGGCGCTCTCCATCACATCATGAAACAGACTTTTTCTGTGACTCATGGGAAGTGAACCAGCTCATTGGTCTTCTGTGACTTAGAACAAATGCCAGATTCATTTATTTATTCATGTATTTATTCATTTTGCATTTAAATGGCAACAATAAAAAGGACACGGTAAATAAAAAGTAGGAGCAGGAAAAAGCTAAAAATCCCAAAAGAAACAAACTGTGCATTACTTACGTTTGAAAATTACGTTTACGCATCTTTAAAAAAAATCATTAAATTCAAACATTAACAGAGGGGCATTGTGTCTTTTCTCTATGAAGATGTTACGGAATGTTTCACAGTATGGTATTAAACCTTTCTATCTCCATGGAGACCAAACCAGACCAAGGTACAGGTCAGATCTGTGAAGAAGCGACCCCATTTGCTCCCGTTAGGAAAGTTTAATGCTTTAATATGGAACATTCCAGGCAAATCAATAGCATCTCCATGGAGACAAGCAGGTAAAAGCCCCTCAACCAGGAAAATTACATATAGCACCTTTATTAGGATGGATTTTTTAAAATAAATGAAGAATACATGAAAAAAGGGTGACCTGGAAGAAAACTAGGAACATGTGCACAAGTACACAATACAATTACATGAACTTATTTTGATTACATTTTTTTTAAAACAAAAAAATTAAAAATGACATTTTGCATCTTCAAAAAAAAAAAAATCATTAAATTCAAACATTAACAGTGTTTAAAGGTGCATTGTGTAACTTTTCTCCATGGAGATGTCATGGAATGTTTCACAGTATGGGATTAAACCTTTCTATCTCCATGGAGACCAAACCAGACCAAGTTATAGGTCAGATCTCTGGAGAGGCGACCCTGCTCACAGCCAAAGCCAAAGTTTTTGAGCGATAAAACCAGCTGCAATTGAAAAAATGTAAAGTAGAAGTTTTTAATGTCATACTGTGGCACATTTCAGGAGGAGCAATGACATCTCCATAGAAACAAACAGGTGACAGACCCCTAAACGAAAAGTTACACAGTGCACCTTTACCTTTTGCTCATTGATTCTGCAGAAATAAGCAATATTTTTCAGTCCGCATTTCTTTCTTTTTCGTTCTCATAAGCAGACATATGTGTTTTATACACGTCTCTGATTGGCTATTTCACCAGTCAATCACATAGTCAAGCGCCAACGTATCTCTCTAACCTGATCATCCCCTACACTCCTCGCAGCTCCCTCCACTGTTCTCCTCACTGTCTCCAAAATCCATAGACAAACAGCCTCCCGGCTCTAGAGCCTTTTCTTATCGTGCTCCTGACCTCTGGAACCAGCTCCACCCACAGTGAGAAAGTCCACATCCATTCATATGTTCAAATCCAGACTTAAAACCCACTTTTTTCCTAAATATTACACACCTAGTCAATAAACCACTTTGGAGGTAAGGCTTCCAGGCATGTGTGTATGTATGCAGGCATGTATGTAAGCATGGGTTCATGGTTCAAGGTTCAGGTTCAAGCATGTACATGTGTATGATGTGTAGGTGAGTGAATGCACATGTTTACAGTTGTACAATGGTGTAATTTTGAATTTTCAATCAATCAGTAAATCAAACTTTATTTATAGTGCGTTTCATCCAAAAATGCAACACAAAGCGCACACTGTACACTGTTTTCTGTCATTTTTACCACTGTATATTGCTGTCAGTCACTGTATTTTTTAAAAATAATTTTGTTGTAAATATTGGTAAATAAATGGGGTTAGAAATGACATCGGTGATCGTGTCTTTTGGGCTTTCACATGTACAGTGGGAAATCAACAAGCTAATGCTAAGGCTGCTTATAAAGTTGTTTTATAACATTTCCAGACACTAATGAGTGAACCAGGCAGAGCGTTTTGTTTGTTTGACTCGTGGCTGTTGTAAGATGGGTTAAAGTGGTGTTAAGCTTCTTCTGTGCAAATTGGCGTTTTACGTGGAAGCTAAAAACTCCCCCAATTCACTACTCTCGTTTGTTGTCTTGACAGACTCACTGCCACAGTGAGATCTCCGCCGAGGCAACACTGATCTGTGCTGTTTTTTGGCTTCTGACAGAATTCCACCACCTCTAGTAATGGACTTTAGCTTCAAACGTGCCGGAGTTCAACTTTAAACTAAACTCAATCGAGCTCATCCATTCACCCGTGACTAGACTCACATCTTTGTAAAGTACTGAAAAAGACCTTCCTATAACTTTCCACCTTGAACACTTCTTCCGTAATAATCGCTCCATTACCGTTTGTTTCTTCAGTGATTCTAAAACGATTTTATAATTTACTTCTCTATCTGTGGTTATATTGTTTTGGTTAATTCTCTACGGAGCCCAGACGCCGTCGCTAACTCCACACCTCATCATTGTTCTGCAGACGCTTGGTTCATTTGGTTCTCATTACTCTACTCCACTATGATAACCCTTACAATAGAGATAAATCAGCTCTGTTGTCTCCGCACCTGGGCTCATGCGGAGGTGAAGAGAGAGCGAGCGTGAAAGAAGAGAAGAGGAAGAGGAGAGAGGGAGAGGAGGGAGCGGTGACTGATGAAGAAGCTCATGCGTGTGGACAGTTGGCTGGTGCTGGGAGAATAACAGGGAGGGGATCTGGCACTTCATCAACTAGATCCACGAGCGGGAAAATAGAGGAAGATGATGCGTTTATCCAAGTCAGCTCGAATGCACAACTGGAACTACTTTCTCTCCTCGAGCTGTGGGTGTAGGAAGACAAGTCGCTTTCATGTATCTGGCGTGTAGGTCGGGTTTTGGTGAGGGATTCTTTCTTTTATGGAAATGAGAACGATGTAAAAGATGGTGGCAGAGTGGCTAGAACTCTCACCTCTAATCAGACACTTTGACAAAACTTTTAGGCTAATGGAACCAAATCTTGTCTCGATTTTGGAAGGTGTGATTGACAGGTGAGGGTCTTCGAGAGATGCATGCTCTATTTGGATGAAACAAAAAAACTGAGAAAAACACAGGATCTGCAGAATCAACACTTGAAGCACCAAACTCCGTACAACAAATTAGGATGGAGGTTTGTCGTGTTCTATGTTCTGATTCCAGACCCTTCTGTATTCACTTCACTACAAGTGTGGAGTTTGCATGTTCTCCCTGTGGCTGGATAGGTTTCCCAACCCATAAACCCCAAACATGCACCATAGTTCAGATCCTCCAGCTCAGATGTTCTCCTGACCAAGACTAGCTCAAAATCAGCAGATGGGTCCCTAATAGCACTGTGACACCCACTGCTCCTGACAGGTTGCATTGAAGGATGGTCAAATGCAGATGACTGTAACGAACAAAGTTACGAGGAAAAGTTCACACATGCACTTTCATTCACTTTGCACTTAACTTTGTGGCCATACCGGCTCGTCAAAGCCTGATCCCGTCAGATCTCAGAAGCTCAGCAGGGCCGGGCCTGGTTAGTACTTGGATGGGAGACCACTGGGAATTCCAGGTGCCACAGGGGGGCGCCAGTGGCAAAAACTGTCATTGTGTCCTTAGGCAAGGCACATTACCCACATTGCCTATTATGAAAGTGGTGTGTGCATGAATGGTGGTGGTGGTCGGAGGGGCCGATGGTGCAGATTGGAGCCTCGCTTCCGTCAGTCTGCCCCAGGGCAGCTGTAGCTACAATAGTAGTTTACCACCACCGGGTCTGGAGTGAATGAATAATGCTCTGTAAAGCGTCTTTGAGTGTCCAGAAAAGCGCTATATAAAACTGATGCATTATTATTAACATATCTGTACATTGCACTTTTCTAGCACTTATGAGATATGCTAATTTGCACATAACAAGAATTGCACAGATTTGTATTGTTTTAAAATATGTATTAAAACTTTATCTTTTGTTGCGCGGGTTTCAGTGATTACAATTTTAACTTAATTTTAAAGAGCTACGGTTAATTTTACATCCCTTTGAGTTTTATTGGTTTTACCCAGCAGTGTATAAGGCACCTGATTTTACCATTTTGAGTTCTGCTGCTGGAGAAGACTCAGGCTCTTGTCCTCCATTGCACATTTTTTGCACTGCACTTTTCTTTTGCACCTAAGCACTTTATATGAATGGACAATAAAGAATTGTGGACCCCGCCAATCCTGCCTCACGTCATCTGTGTGAGGGTAACTCACTGTAATCCAGCCGCTTTACCTTGGTTACAATGACACATTTCCACATGGGTCCGTGTACCATTCGTTCTTTTGAATTTCAATTAAGAAAGAAAAATAATAAAATGGGAAAACAGTTTGTTATTTCATTATTAAGACAAAAACAGATTTCAGCCTCTATTTCCAATATTTTCTTGAATGTTTATTTCAAATAACACCAATCAAAAAAGAGTCTCGGTGCCTAGTTTAATTTGGATATTTTATTCTCTCTGGTTTGTTTACCCTGGAAGTTCTGCTGCTTAGTGCGAATTCAGTGTTGACCCTGGATCTACAATAACTGTTTTTCTGATAGTTTTATTGAGTTTACTGCACAAAAGGAGAGTTTATCGCTGCTTCCTGTTTCTCATCATGGAGTTCAACAATTACTTTTTTAAGACACAAACATAAACACATATATAAAAGAAGACGACATGTTTGTCCACAAAATTGCAACTATTTTTTCAGGTAAGTCCTTCTAACAGCAGAACTTCCAGGCCAAATAAACCAGAAAGAGTAAAATATCAAAATTGAAACAGGCAACAAGACTGTTTTTTGCTATTTGTTAATTGAAATACACTTTAAATCAACTATTGGAAATAGAGGTTGAATTTTTAAAACATTTTTTCACTAAAACTGAATAATGAAAAAAACTGTTTTCCCAATTTATTGTTTTTCGTTCTTAATTGAAACTCAAAAGAACGAATGTTACATGGACCCACATGGGGAAAGTGTTTTTTTTTCATTACCTAATGAATTTAACACAAAATCAAAGGCATTTAGTCAAACCCTAATCCATGAGCTTCTATTCAGACATTTTAACAATAATTTCTTTGGGTTAGCTACTTATTGTACCAATGATTTTGTACTGGTTTGATGAGAATTTACATCCTTTTCTAGTCCTCATTTAGTTTTGTTATTTCCAACACTGATTTCTCTCCAATTTTTGTCCAAGAGAGTGACTTTGCGTTGGATTCTCTCTGTGAAGTGCCTTGCCTAAAGACACATCACCAGTGTTCCACACCGATAACAAGGTCCAAACTACCAAAGACGGCCAAAACAAAGGAATTCCACCAATCAATTTTACAACCAAAACCAAATGAATTCACAATATCATTTTGCTCTGGTTCTGGTGTTTTTGTGCAGACGGCTGGTGTAATGCTCCCCGCGTGCACCATAACCTCTCCCCAGACTAGCATCCGTCTGCAGAGATAGTGTTTGTGACATATTGTGGAAATCAAGGAGCTCACATTAGACGCTCCGTGCCCTCCTCCATCTGTAATGAGATTATGGAGCCCAGGGCGCGGGCACCATCATTTGTGCTTGTGCCAGTTAATTGGCACAAACTCGGCCTGAGAGGGGATGTGGAGAGCGGATGGCAAACAGTAACTTAGACTCACGGCTACACTCATTATACAAAGCCCCCGTGATAGGACGCTTCAGAGAGACTTTCACATTTGGGTTGGATTACATGGAGAGAGTCTGCAAGCAGGTGCAGCAGTGGAAGGGATGAAATAGATCGCACTGACAGCGCTGTTCCAGGATACTAATATGTGAACTGAGGCCAATCACACTCTGTTGCCTCTCAACCAATCACATCTCATAAAAATTCATATCGGTGCACTCTCTCCTACTTCCATGTTCTTTCCTCTTCAGCTAAAGCCCGGTGTCCTGTCGATTTGAGCTACCTATCGCTACTCCACATGCACACGACCCCCAAGCGCTGTTAAAGTTTAAATGCTGTCGATTTGAGCTACTCGAGGCACAGATGGGATAAATTTCCCTCCCTGGATTGTGTGTATATATTTTTAAAAATAAATGTTTGTTATAATGTTTCTTCTGTTGTCCCTTTTTCTGTCCTCATCCATCATGACCATAGTCTGTATATGTGAGTGGATAAGTGAGTGTGACGTCACCACAGTGTTCAGTGCTGCTCAAATGAGGCTCCCAATACCACGGTTACAGGAGCGAACTCGCAGACAGGCTCCATATTTGGAATACTGACCGCAAGTATCATAGCAACCACAAGAGCCAATCATGGTTGAGGTCGTTAAATGTGCCCGTCCGACTCACCAGGGAGCGGTGATACTCTGCACCATCCTGCACGGACCGCTGGATTTTGGTGATTCTTGAGAATAATAAGGAAACTTTTAGCTTTTATCTTCAGACTTTAAATAGTAAGTTTAAGTCATTGGTTTATGTTCTATGTTCTGTTATGTACAAACAACAACTAGCTGTCAATCAAACCTGTTGCTAACGCTAGGCGGCAGGGAATGAAGGCGTCTGATTGGTCCATTATTTATGTTCATATCTTGATGTAGGAACCATTCATCCATCCATCCATCTTCTCCCGCTTAATCCGGCTGGGTCGCGGGGGCAGCTTGCTGCCCAATCCTCATAGCACCTGACCCCCCCATGAACCCCTCTGCAGGTGGTGAGCCCACAGGAGGGTGGACATCATGGTCCTTGATGTTAGTTCATAGAGGTGCTGCATGTTTTAGGTTGATGGGGGAAACCGGAGCACCCGGAGGAAACCCATCCAGACACGGGGAGAACATGCAACTTCCACACAGAAAGGCCCAGGCGACCCGGGGATCAAACCCGCAACCTTCTTGCTGTGAGGCCTGAGTGTTGCCACCGTGCTGTCTGGAACAAAACAGCGAAATGAAAAATTCAGAATTACGTACAGTGGGTTCATACGAACAATTTAAGACCAAAATGATGAGGCTCAGAAAAGGAGCTGGAAGAACATCCTGGAGCACTTCCTGTTTGGCACGCGGCGGCTAATGGGTTCATGACTATGAAACGACAAGTCCATTGTTATTGGCGGTATAAATAAAACTGAATTTTCAATGTCCCCAGTATTACAAAGGCAAGGTGTGCGCCCTCTAGTGGATGCATTAATTGATAAAAGATATAGGCCTGTCAAGATTTGTTACCTAACCCTAACCCATATTCATATACGGAAAATGAGTAAACAATGGTGATTCTACAGTGGGAGCATTATTCGAAGGCTAAATTGGCCTGTCGATATGTGCTACCTTTAGTTGGAGGCTTATTTGATAGCAGAATATGACTGTCCAAATGAACTACCTTGAAATGTCACATAACTAAGGTATAAAGTGTGATCACCGTGTGCAAACAGCATCAAACACACTGTCTCTAATCCAAAGAAATATGTTGTAAAACTGGAGGTTCGCTTTATTGTTTCTATGCAACTGTAAACAGAAAAACGGGAGGTCGCTTATTTCGATGCGGCAGCGTGAATTGATAGACGTCACTGTTGATTTAGGCTGCGGGGAGCTCATTTTGACAGAACACCGGATCCCATTCCGGCACATTTCCACCACAGCAGCAAAACCACCCCCCCTCTGCCTCTCCAACTTTAATAATGATGTTCTGAGAGGCAAATAACTAACTAGATGAATTCCAGCTGCAATTGTAATCTCATACACCGTACATACAAATGGACATAACTAGTCCACCTTTCCAAACAGGAAGTGAGCATGGGCACGCTTCCAGCTCCGAATCTGGCTCCGATTTACTGTCTATTAAAAAAAAAACGTCTTTCTCTCCATAAATGCTGTTGTTCTTAAATCAAGATATGAACATTAATAACAGACAAATCAAGCGTGCACCTTCAAACAGCCTCACTGCGGATTGGCTCGTTGGTCGCTATGATACTCACGGACGGAATTCCAAATAGGGAACTTGACTCCAAATTGCTGCAAGTCTCCATGAGCTTCATTTGGCTGGAATGATTCATCCTTTCACTCAAATTACGTTTTAAATTAAGTACTTTTTTAGACTTAGATTTTTTTTTAGATTTTTACTTTTAATTATACCTTGACCATGACCCTTTACTCTGTTTCTGTCCAGTTTAAACATTCAGTTAAACTTTATGAAGCACTTTTAAATCTAACTCTTTGGTTATGACAGAACCAAAGGCTTGTCAGGGCATTTTTGGAGGAAAAAGTCGTATATATTCAAAATTTTGTTAGCCTTTACAAAATACTGCAATAAATACCGTCCTGTGAGATGCATATCGTGAAAACATTGTACAGGGAAATTTGGATATCGTTACATCCCTAGAAATTACACGAGTAGAGTAAAAACAAAGTAAAGCACCATAAAATACCAATAAGAGCCGAGTCCCCTTTAAACGCCGGGTGCAGGTGTATATTTTGATTTAAAAAAAATGCCGGTTCCAAATAAAAACAGAGTCTAATGTTCGTGCTGAAGACAGAAGTCGTGCTGCAACAACAGGACGCAGGACTGATGCTCGCGTCGTCTCTACACAAACCAAACTTAAAACCACATGGCTCATTTGCATAAACTATAAGCGCTGAATAAAACAGCTCGCTCCTTGTGCCCTGATGCGGTGGATGAGGAATCGCTTTCAAATGTGGGAAACTCTCCGCTCCGTAGATATTTCGTTGTTATTTCAAATTAACTCATCTGTATAGAAAGTCACCTAAAATATCGTCATACTGGTTAAAAAAATTTGAGTTCCATATTTTCCCATATTGCCCACATTTCCTCGGGGTCCGTCCGGAGGAGCTGGAGGAAGTGGCTGGGGAGATGAAAGCTTGGGAGCCCCTGCTTAGACTGCTGCTCCCGCGACCCGGCCCCAGATAAGCGAAAGAAGATGGATGGATGGATATTTTCCCAGTTTGGCTGAGCAAGATTTTTGTGAGGAAGGAATGAATCTCCTGCCCCAAATTGCCGCCTGGTCTCAAATAAAAGCCTGGTCTGTTAAGTGATGGAAGCAAATAAACGTCCCTGGCTCTTATTTGGTATTTTATGGTATAAAAAAGTCCATGTCTCATTATTTTCTCTGTATTTTCTAGCCACAATACAAAAATTTCAAACTCAATTATCGTAATGATCGTAATGATAAAAAAATTAAAAAAACACTATTTATTTAGATAATAGAATGTGATTTTCAACATTATAATCTTCGTACTTTCTTTTCTGTTCCCATGTGGTCTTATATCTCTATAATTCCTCAGTGGTCCAGGTCCCTTATCTAGTTTCAATAATAGTTTTAGTGTTGGCTTTTCTATACTCTTGCCAGCTCTACTTTAGTCAGATGTTTTATAATAATTCTCGGGAGGTATCATCGTGGTTTAAAACTGCATATAATAATGAATATTTTTCGTCTGTCTTTTCTCATGACACTGCAGATCGGACTCCTCCCTGTGTGCGCCTCTTCTCCTCAGACACGTTCATAATCTGAGGTCTGAATTTCCCCACAGTGACTGAGTCTGACACATGCAGCTGCAGTAGAAATCATGGCTGTAATTACACGCACAAGTCTAGACTAAGAAAAACATTAAGCAACATTAGGCCTGAGCTCCATTCCTTAGACGAGAGGTAAGACTCACTTCACCGTGCCTGCACTTTATAGCATAAACAGAGATTCAGCTAATATGTTTATACACTTAATTACTGGAAAAATGACCATCTGAATTGAGTTTAAACTGTTGGACTATTTGAGTAAGTTATGACTAATCATTTGGCGACAGAAAAAGTTAAGTTAAATATTAATACGCTGCTTTCTCAAATTTCAAGTGAAACAAATATACTGTAAGTGCGATGTTCCTACTCCTACTTATGGACATGAGCTTTGAGTCCCGAGAAAATGGTGGATACAGGAGCTCTCCCAATCAAATGGAACAGGAAATGCACACCAAAGTTCTTGTAGAGGTGCAAATGCAAGGAACAGCAGCTAAAAGTGAAGAAAAGACATAGCACACTCAGACTTTTCAATAATGTTTAGGCAAAAAAGCCTTTGTCAGATCTTGCTCCTGCTTTGGACCACAGTATACAAAATGGTTGCCAGATACAGGAGGTCTGGAACACAGGATCTTGGTGTAAATGTGGGAAGAAGCACATGAGGCTTGGGCATTTGCTCCGGATCCCTGCTGGACACCTCCCTGGAGAGGAGTTCCAGGCATGTTCCAATGGGAGGGGGCCCTAAGGAAGACCCTTCACACTCTGGAGGGACTTGACTGGCACAGGAATGCCTTGGGATCCCCACGGAGGAGGTGGAGGAAGTGTTCAGGGTGAGGGAGGATGACCACTCATTTTTGCTGAGAAGGAGGGTCTAAGGCACAGGTGTCAAACATGCGGCCCAGGGGCCAGATCCGGCCCTCCAAGACCTTTAATCTGGCCCTCGGCTGATTTTCTATTAAAATATTTAAAATTTTCAGATTTTTCTGGTAATTTTCTGAGCATCTTAGCATAGCAGCGTCTCCAGTGCTTCTGTGCCTGGCGCCTCCACCAGACAAATGAAGACCTGCCTCTTTCCAAACGCTCTTAAAGGACGATCGTTTTGACTGTTGACCGTGACACCCTCATCAGCAAAATGTCAAAAATAAGAAAAGTGGAGCTGAGTACAGGATTTTCCAAGAAAAATGGACTAATTCTTATTTGTTCACGGAGGTGAATGGGAAACCTGTGCTTGGTGTGTTTGCAACAAGTGGCGGTGCTCAAGGAATATGATCTTAAATGCCACTACGAGACACTGTGAAAAATACAATAACTTGAACAGAGAATTGAGAAGACAGAAGATAAAGGAATTATTGCTGGGACTGAAGAAACAGCCGTCTGTTTTCACCCAGGGGCCAAGAGGTTAGTGATGCTGCTGTGAAAGCTGCCTAACCTAGCATAATATTATAATATTTTGTAAAATAAAATCAAATAAAAAGATTTCTGTAATAGATTTGCGTTTCTCTGCACAAATATTTGGACTCATTGCTATTTTTGGGGTATATATGCCATGAGTTTTCTGATCCGGCCCCTTTGGAGTCAAAGTTGGTTGTATACGGCCCCCGGACCAAAATGAGTTTGACACCCCTGTTCTAAGGGCAAGGGATGCTTTGGGACAGTTCTCCATTTGTTAGTTTTCTATGAATGTTGGTTCATCGGTCTGTTATTGACCAATGTCTGTTTCTAACTTTCTATTGGTTAAATCAATGATCTTGTTAAGCCCTAAGAGGTGATTGCTGTTGTGGTTTTGGTTTTTACACAAATAAAGTGAACTGAGTGGAGTCTGCGCAACCTGTAAACTGCTGTGGAAGAAGATGTGTAGCTACTTTCGCCCAAATATATTTTTATTGGAATACCTTGTTCCCTTGAAGGTTTATTTCTAGACTTGTATTAATCAATGTAAATAATACTTCATTAAGATCTTGCACTTGTACCTATACAGTGGCCCCTCGTTTATCGCGGGGTTTACATTCTAAAAATAACCCGCAATAGACGAAATCCGCAAAGTCGTCAGCTTTATTTTGATATATTTATTTTGATATTTAAAACCCCTCACCACACAGGCTTCGCCATCTAAACTGAGGAGTCTTTTTCCACTGAAGGTCTCGGTGCAGGAGACTTTTTCCACTGAAGGTCTCGGTGCAGGAGTCTTTTTCCACTGAAGGTCTTGGTGCAGGAGTCTTTTTCCACTGAAGGTCTTGGTGCAGGAGTCTTTTTCCACTGAAGGTCTCGGTGCAGGAGTCTTTTTCCACTGAAGGTCTTGGTGCAGGAGTCTTTTTCCACTGAAGGTCTTGGTGCAGGAGTCTTTTTCCACTGAAGGTCTCGGTGCAGGAGTCTTTTTCCACTGAAGGTCTCGGTGCAGGAGTCTTTTTCCACTAAAGGTCTCGGTGCAGGAATCTTTTTCCACTGAAGGTCTTGGTGGAGGAGTCTTTTTCCACTGAAGGTCTTGGTGCAGGAGTCTTTTTCCACTGAAGGTCTCGGTGCAGGAGTCTTTTTCCACTGAAGGTCTTGGTGCAGGAGTCTTTTTCCACTGAAGGTCTTGGTGCAGGAGTCTTTTTCCACTGAAGGTCTTGGTGCAGGAATCTTTTTCCAATGAAGGTCTTGGTGCAGGAGTCTTTTTCCACTGAAGGTCTCGGTGCAGGAGTCTTTTTCCACTGAAGGCCTTGGTGCAGGAGTCTTTTTCCACTGAAGGTCTTGGTGGAGGAGTCTTTTTCCAATGAAGGTTTTGGGGCAGGAGTCTTTTTCCAATGAAGGCCTTGGTGGAGGAGTCTTTTTCCAATGAAGGTCTTGGTGCAGGAGTTTTTTTCTGAGTGAAGAACATAGTTAAGGGGAGTTCTTGGCGCTGTTTTTTCTTCCATTATACAAAACACAATGCGTGGGTTCTCTCTTAGTCAATCAGAATGCAGAACACAGTGCACGTTCATACGCTGTAAAAAAAAATAGCATGCAAAATCGCACAAAAAATTCCCAGAAACAGCGAAAGGTGAACCGCGTTATAGTGAGGGATGACTGTAGTGCAGTTAGGCACAGTTGGTTCAGTTCAAACGACATAGTGGCAGAGTGGTTAGTACTTTCACCAACCGGCAAGAAAGTTCCCATTTTTATTTTATGCCGCATTTGATTGAATTTCAGTAGTGCGTGTGGGTATGTGTGTGTGTGTGTGCCTCGGTTGTTTGGTTGTGTGGGGTCTGCAGTTGTGAGGGTTGCGTGGGTGGAAGGAAATGTGGGATTGTTTTTAATCACTGTAAAGCATTTTGTGTTCCATTTTTTGTATGAAAAGCGCTTTATAAATAAACTTTAATTTGATTTTATTAGATTAGTGGATAAATCCAAGTCAGTTCCCCCGACATCTGTTGGAAATGCGTTCGACTGAATATGGATGCCTGAGAAAGTTTAATGTAACACCGATGACTCCTCCTAATAAATAAAGTCTGTTAGCTAATGTCGGCGACTCAATTATGGCAGTTTGACAGGGCCTTAGTCTAGATGTTTAGTGGTGGATTGGGAAGAATGGATGGACCCCCCCCCCCCAAAAAAAAACATTTTAAACAGTACAATAAAGATCTCAACAATCTCACCTAACGATCAAACCAGATAATAAAATAAATAAATGCATAAAAGAAATAAAAAAAATAAAAATAAATGAATAAAAATCAGTAACTCACCATCATTTTATTCACACTAAAACAAAACTGCAACAAATTACACGTCGTACTCTATGTTGTTGTACTCAACCCCACATACCTCTAAAAGTACTAAAAAGTAGTGTTACTTCGTTTCCCTTCTCGCACACGGAGGCGCACGTTTCCAGGGAGAAGACACCAAAATGGAAAATGCGCTCAAGTAAATAAGATTTGCCCCCATTCTTTTTTTTCTTCTTTTTTTTTGATGGCTGTCAGGGTGGCAGCTGAAAGAAGGCGTGTGTGTGTCGGAGCGTGCATGACAGAGGCTAATTATCATCGGGGAGGAGAGAGCGAGATAGAGGAGGAGGAAGAGGAGGAGGAGGAAGAGGAGGGGGTGTAGAAAAATGTAAAAATGAGCAAAATGGAAGAGAGAGAAAAGGGGACAATAGAAATCACACTATACGCCCAAACGGATAAGGCTGCAGAGATGACAGCTGCTCAGTGGAGGGTTTGTCCGCCGATCCCAAGGTTGGAGGTTCGAATCCCGCTCTCGGCCATTGGGTTGACGGTGCGATTCCAGCTCTCATAAATGAATGCTGTTGATGTGTACTTGAGCAAGGACACTGAAGGAACCCAAATTACCTCAGTATATGTGTGTGTGTATTTCTTAATGTAAAGCGCTTTAAGTTCCTTGAAGGTGGTCAAGTGTTATCTAAAAATAGTGACCATGATCATAAGTCCAAATTTGTATTAGTCAACATTTTATATATATATTTTTTTGTTGAACGGCAGAATGTGTC
This sequence comes from Odontamblyopus rebecca, assembly GCA_030686955.1. NCBI lineage: Eukaryota > Metazoa > Chordata > Actinopteri > Gobiiformes > Gobiidae > Odontamblyopus > Odontamblyopus rebecca. Next base: position 5,731,216 of record CM060674.1, on the reverse strand, counting down.
TTTAGTCGACCAAGAATATCTTTAGTCCTACAAACTTTTTAAAAAATGTATTTATTTTGGGCAATTAAGAAATTTACATTCTTTTACAATGGAACATAGATGAATGAAATCATCATAGAAAAAACAACAATAAAAATGTGGCCCAAAAAGGAGTGGGAAGAAGAGAATTTATTTAATCCCACCCCCCTTTTCTAATCCAACACAATGAGCTTTCTTTTTCATTATTCAGACATTTTACATTAACTATATGAACTATATGAACTATTCACTGACAGTAACAGACTAGAAGGTGCGTAATACTAATACTAGTGCTTCTACAGCTACTCCTACTGCTGCTACTACTACTGCTGTCACTATAACTACAACTACTATCACTATACTGTGGAGTCACTGTGTCTCAACACTAACAGATACTTTTATTAAAAATGGTAAAACATAAAATAAACAACCTATTAAAATTCAAATGTGTTCAAATAAAGACTACACAATTATTTTTATACACAGAATACTTTTATTTGTGGAGTTGTTTTAACATTTATTATGCCTCAGAGATTAACAGACACAAACATACCTCTTTCTAAACTATTAAAGGGACAGTTGGGAATTTTGGACATAGGGCCTCATTTCCTCATGAGCCAGAGTGTTGGAGACACTTTCTAAAATATTCCATCCAGTCCTTGTATTTGGAGAGGTTGCTGGTGCTAGGCTAGTGCTTGTCAGTGGCCATAGTCGTCCTGCCACTAAAAACAGTCTGACCCACTCCACAGACCCGAGGAAAATTATTAGAACTCCAGACTGTCCATGTGAATGTCCAGAGAATCATTTTAAAAGCAAAACCAGCCTTGCATTTGAAGGATTTCTGTTTGAGCAGCAGTGAGTTGTATTTCCTGACAGAAAGCTCGGCAGTGGCGGACTGATATATGAGAAAATAGTCCCTCAACATGCGACGATTCATGCGAGGCAAGGTTAGTTTTATTTCAAACATTTTTCTATCAACACAGACATTTGCATCAATAGTCTGGAGTTTGAATAGTTTTGCCTCGGGTCTGTGCGGTGGGTCAGACTGTTTTTAGTGGCAGGACGACTATGGCCATTGACATGCACTAGCCTAGCACCAGCAACCTCTGCAAATACAATGACTGGAGGGAAGATTTAAAAACACACATCTCCAAAACTCTGGAGAAAATGACTCCCTATGTCCAAAATTTCCGAACTGTCCCTTTAAATATATAAACAATGTATTTTATTTGTGTACTTTTTAACATGTTGTCAGTGACGTCCACTCACAGCTCCCTGTTTGCTGCCTTATCTTTAAATATGTATTCACTTTAGCACAACTCAGACACGAAAACCTCACAGAGATACAATTGGACAGGAAGTAATGACTCTAACAGAGAAGCTGCAGGGCACTATTGTGCACAAATATTGCAACTATTGCCTATTATCCATCGGCAAGTTATAGTAATATTAAATAATTACGCAGGATCATTTACAAAACAAGTTAAATAGATTAAGCTATGTAATATATAGAAAAAATGGCATTGCTAGTAAGGCAGAAAATTACAAATGATACTTTTTTGTGCTTATTTTGTGTTGCATATTGTCATTTATTTGGCATCCCTAAATTGAAATAGATCTCTGAAAAAATCCATGTGCAATATTGCTTAAACATAATGAGATTCTGACAATGAATTCATCATAATATCATTTGTGGACATCCTCAATCTTCCAGTGCCGTAATCCAATAACTCCGGGCATCTACATACTTCCACTAACCCGGAGAATGTGGGCACTAATTAGCCAGACGAAGGGGGCGGAGGGGTGGGGTGGGCGGAGGGCGCGGGGGGGGAGGGTGGGTGTCTGTTTTGTAGTGAGACGAGCCAAATACTTGAGAGAAATGGGAACAACAGTCGTGGCCCCCCGGCGCTGCTCCTGTCTACAGTTTGACAGGCCTAATGGAACAGCAGCCGAGCATTCAGGGAGGGTGGGGCGGGTGGGGCTGGGGGCGGAGGGTGGGGTGGGGGGGGTATTGTGAAAGTCTTTGATCAGCTGTTACCGTGGCATCAAATATTCAGTAATGTAAGAGGATGAAGAGACACAAATTGTATTCAAGTACGAGCACTGTTACCTCAAAATGTCCCCAAAAAATTGACAGCATTTTGCAGGTCAGTAGTTTTGGTAATTCTTGTTGAAATAACCTAAAATTTTCACAGAATGTACAGAAACAGATGAAGATTTTATATGTAATGTTTTATTTTTGTTCTGTTTTCAGGTTGAGCCAAAGAGAAGTCATTTTGTGTTTTGGAATCTGGTCGCACACAGTCACCCGAGACTGTGCAGCTTCTATGCAAAATTTGGAAAAACTTCACCAACTGGCAAATAAATTTGGACCAAAAATGTAAAGAGGAAGTTTGTTTATGCAGGGTTAAAGGATCTGGTACCAACAACAACATCAGAAGAGAAGTGAACAGGAGTGAACAACCTGAAAACAACAAAAATAAAACATTCAATATAAAGTCTTGATCTGTTTCTATACATTCTGTGAAAATTTGAGGTTATTTCAGCAAGAATTGCCCAAATTATTGGCCTGCGAAATGATGTCATATGTTGGGACACCTTGTATATTACTTACTGTCTTAACCTCTTGAGACCCTGTGGCCCCATACGAGGACATTACATTTTTGCCTCTTAGCACCATGATTTTCAATTATTTTAAACTTTCACCTGTAATCAACTAAAAACCTCTACAGCAGCTCCCGAAAGTAAAAAAAAACTGCATGGTAAAGTTTAGATGCAAAATTTATGAATAAAACCAATGCATTTATGTACAATAATGTCTCTTCATGTATCTTAATGTCTCTTCATTTGGCATTAAAATTTGACACATTTTATTGACCACAGCAGACGAGAGCATCAGGAAATGTCATGTCCTCGTTTGAAGACATTGGGACTATGTTATATTATTGATTGTACATGTTGTTAGGTAAACTTGGGAATATTTAGATGAGTTTACAGTTATAAATTGCTGGACGTTTCTGCTGCTATAGGGAAACTGCTGCCTGTCTCCACTTTTTGCACCTCTACTTTTTTTTGTAACGATTGAAAACCATAAAAAATTTAAACTGTGGACCACATTTTCAGGCCTTTTTGTGTGTTTTTAACCTCACTCACTGAACCCCAACCCGCTCACGGTCGACCTACGTCACATTTGGCAGGTTTAGGGCTTTAAATAAACAGCTAATTGCTGTTTTTTTTTTTTTTTTTTTTTGTAATTTATTTATACATTTTAATGTTTTTACATTTTTTAACCAATGGTATCATACAGAAGACTTACTTAGTAGGTCCTACTTATCCCAAATAGCAAGAAGAAATGAAAAATGGACACCAGACAAAAGCTCGGGTCTCAGGAGGTTAAAAACATGAAAAACAAAACTAATTCATTTTAGTCATCATCTTGCATTGATCCAAAGTCCTTTTGCATTCTAAACATTCTAATCATTCACTGCAATGAGTTCATAAGCACTTGAACTTGAAGACAGACTTTGGCCACCGTGGTAATGCTAAAAACAAGTATCCGCTTTACTTCCTGGTTCGCAGAGGTTAAAAACGCTTCATAATTAGACGCAAATAGAACACCGTGGTCTCATTTTGACCCAAGTAGCAGCTTTTATGTACTTTACGGAGACGTGCAACGAAATTACTTGACAAAATCAAAGCAAGAGTGATTTTGAAATTTTAAAACTACTAAATAAATAAGTCAATCTGGTATTTTCAAATATATTATAATAGACACACACTAAATCATATCTGAAGGAGCAAGAAACACAAATGTTCAAATCATTTCAAATCATGGAGCTTTTGTCACTTTAGACTTTCTCACAGTGGGAAGTGGAACCACAACTTTTAGTACGAGTACAAGTACGAGTACTGTTACACTGTACAATAGGGGTGTGCAAAAATATCGAAATATCAATATATCGTATCATTCAATGTGATTATACAGTAAAGATATCGTGGGCTGCTCTGTTAATATATCACCAAGAGTATTTTTTGCTATATATTTTACTAAATTATTTTGTTACAGCTACAGTTTTGTTGTTTGTTTAGCGGAAGGAAACTCGTTTATGCGACACATTTGACATTTTCGCTGTTTTGATGATAAAAATGACTGCTTTTTAAAATGAACTTTGCATAAGAAGTGGTTTAACAAAGACTTTTAGTATCACAGTCACGATTTCGCCTTTATTTTTCAGTGAATTGTATTGAATCGATTTGAAATATATTGTATCTGAAAGCTCAATGTATCGAGATATGTATCGTATTGTGGCCTATTTTTGATTCATTTTTTTTATTTTATTCATTTATTTAAAGGGCAGTGTACAGATAAACATAATGCTAAGGCAAAAATGTCTGCACCAGATTATAGCCACATAGGTAGTCCTTAAACATTTACAATGATCATTTCATCAATACACATAAATAACAATAAAATGTACACAACGATAAACTCATCCGTACTGAATCTTACTAAAACTACATAAATAGTAATTCATTATCATTATTCCCCGTAAAAAAGAAAAAAAACAATCAATTCATCATCAAACCCTAATATAAAATTTCACATATTATTTCATTAACATCATTTGCAGATAAAAACTATGTACAATAAACACCTTATCAGCAATAAGACTCCCTTCTACAACAAAGAAGCGAAATTACCATTATCATAAATATTTGTCCCCACTTAAGACCACACACCTCACTTTTTTCACTTTTTTCACTTTTTTACATTATATGGACACTCAGTGACTGTTATTCATACATTTTAGCACTACCTCACTTTTTATCTGTAAATATTGTTTTGTCTATTGTGTCTGTTTACTATGGTTACTTGAGTGTTTGCACATTTTGTCTTGTTTGCGCACTTCTGTCCTGTTTGCACATTTCTGTCTGTTTGCACATTTTTGTTGTTTGCACATTTGTTTTATACTTGAATTTTTTTATTGGAATGTTTTTCATGTTTGCACTGAGGTGGGAGAGGACAGCAATTTCATCTGTGCTATATATATTTTGTATGTATATGCACATGTGACAATCAAGGAAATTGAATTGAATTGAAACAAACACAACTCCACCAACGTTTACTGTTGATTAAATAATCAAACTATACAATTCCTCAAGAATCTAACAATACAGTCACTAAGTCCAGCCACACCCTTATTTGACAGATGTTAATGTTGACATGTCTGTTTGCTCAGTCGTCATTGCTTTAACCCGTGGGAGAAAATGCGGCAGTTGGGACATGTTTTAAGCTCAAGCGGGAGTGAGTTCCACTTTTTTGCTGCAGTAAATGAGAAAGAGGATTGTCTCATTGTGCTATGTTTAAGGGGGATGGGCAGATCGGATGCCTATGTATCGAGGTTTATATCATATCTGCAACTTCTCAGTGATACCCAGTCATACTGTACAACAGGGGTGTCAAACTCATTTTGGTCCGGGGGCCGTATACAACCTACTTTGATCCCAAAGGGGCCGGATTGGAAAACTCCATTCTCTGTTCAAGTTATTGTATTTTTCGCCATGTTGTGTCTCATAGTGGCGTTTATATTCCTCCTTTATATTTATATTCCTTGAGCACCGCCACTTGTTGCAAACACACCAAGCGTACAGGTTTCCCATTCACCTCCGAGAAAAAGAAGAATTAGTAAATTTTTCTTGGAAAATCCTGCACTCAGCTCCACTTTTCTTATTTTTGACACTTTGCTGATGAGATGGTCACAGTCAAAACGATCGTCCTTTAAGAGCGTTTGGAAACAGGCGAGTCTTCATTTGTGCTGCTCTGGTGGGAGGCGGCCACACACAGAAGCACTGGAGATGCTGCTATGCTAAGCGGCGTAGAAAATTACCAGAAAAATCTGAAAACTTTACATATTTTAATAGAAAATCAGCCGAGGGCCAGATTAAAGGTCTTGGAGGGCCAGATCTGGCCCCCGGGCCGCATGTTTGACACCTGTGCTGTACAATATGTTACTCATATCAGTACAAGTATGGTGTCTGAAAACTCAAAGTAAAGTTTGATTAAAACATTTCATATATAAAATCACTCGACTATAATGTATAATAAATAGACTGCTACTCATCTCTAATCTCCAGCTATAGTGGTCATAATAATTTTGAAAAGAAAAAAAAACTATTTAAAATCCCTGTTTCAACCTATTTTTTCATGTATTTGCCAAAAAAGACCAGGACTGAAGTGTGTGATTAGAATGCTAGTTGCAAAAAGTAATTATAAACTCATCACTGTGAATAATTAGGATCATCTGAATGCACAAGGTAAGTGAGGAATAAGGTTTTTGAATGAACTAGTCGTGCTTTTCACATTTTAAGGCCGTGAAAATCACCTTTAACCCACTAATCTGTACGTAGCAGTTCATCCGCAGTTCATATGCTCTGGTTCGGTATGTTAATAGAACGGTTGGCCCTGGATCGTGAGGGTTTTTCCTAGAATTGCACAGAAATGGTTGGAGCAAAGAGGTGAGTTTTGTTTTGTGGAAAAAGGCTTGTAAAATGTGCAGTGTGTGTCATCTGAAAAGGTCCTTCAGACAATTGCACCGAGCCCCTCACAGAACAGGGACAGGCTAAAACGGTTTCTACCAGCCCACCCATGTCGTTTCAGTCCTGGGGAGGGCCCGGAACCTCAGCAACAAATGAAAAGGGAAATTAAATCGCAAACAAATTTTGAAATATAAACCGTGGGAATGAAGTATAAATGAAAAACAGACATTCGTGCTTGCATACCGTTTGTCCTGAGATAGGCCTGGTTTGACTCTGTTCTAGTTCTGGTTTAGCCCTGGTCTAGTCCTGGTTTAGTCCTGTTCTAGTCCTGGTTTAGTTCTGGGTTTCTTCTCAGTTTAGACACAATTTTGATGTGATGTGAAGTAAGAATCCCCCTAAAACCACATGGAAATGACAAAACGCAAACACAAAACATGTTTAAAATGGTCTAAACGATCAACAAACACGACAATGAAATGTCCGAATCATAAATCATAACCACAGACAATCAAACCACTGCACATGGTCTGCATCTAACAATAAAACCATTATTATTTTGGCTTTTCTGTTTCCAAAACAGTAAATCTCTTGTAGAACTATAGGCTCCTGCTCACCAACTGAGATTATGACATCAATTCTCAAACTTGAGAACAGACCTATTCTGCAAAATCAACTTTTTTACCTTCTGAAGTTGTATTTTGAGTGAATTCTGCATGTTTGAACAATCTTTAATTGCATATATTCAAGATACCATTTTGCCGATCTAACCCCGTTTTCACCACCACCGGTACAGTCCCACTGCTCCACACTTACTTCATTCTTCAATTTACCATATTTTTCGGACTATAAGTCACAACAGTGTATAAGTTGCACCAGCCAAAAAATGCATAATAAAGAAAAAAACATGTATAAATTGCACTGGACTATAAGTCACACTTTTTGGGGGAAATTTATTTTATAAAATCAGAGACCAAGAACTGACATTTCATCT